>VZTE01001295.1:113478-151688 GCA_013397775.1 Eulacestoma nigropectus | reverse complement strand
TTCTCAATCCCTCCTCTGCCCAGCCTGTATCTGTGCTTGGGATTGCCCCAACCCAGGTACAGGACCTTGCACTGGGCCTTGTTGAACTTCATGTGTTTCCCCTGGGCCCACTTCTCAAGCCTGTCAAGGTCCCTCTGGATGGCATCCCTTCCCTCCAGTGTGCCGACTCCAACACACAGTTTGGTGTCACTTGAAACATGCTGAGGGACACTATCCATGTCACCAACAAGGATAAACAGTGTTGGTTCCAACACTGACCCCTAAGGAACAACACTGGTCACAGCCGTCCACTTGGACATCAAGCTGTCAACCACAAACAACCCTTTAAGTTTGACTACCCAGCAATTTCTTATCCATCGAGTGGTTCACCCATCAAATCCATGTTTCTCCAATTTAGAGACAAAGATGTCATGCAGGGCAGTGCCAAATGCTTTGCACACTTCCAAGGAGATAACATTAATTGCTCTGACATCACTCATCGATGATGTAACCCTGACACAAAAGGACCCCAAACTTGTCCTTAGTGAAGCCATATTAACTGTCACAAATTACCTCCTTATTTTCCATGTGCCTTATCATATTTTCCAGGAGGATCTGCTCCATGATTGTGCCAGGCACAGAGATGAGACTGGCCTGTAGTTCCCCAGGTCTTTTTTTTTTCTCTTTTCAAAAATGGGGCTTTTGTTTCCCCTTTGCCAGTCACTGGACTGCCACAGCTTCTCAAATATGATGGATACTGTATTAGTCCCTTCATCTGCTAGTTCCCTCAGGACCTGTTGGGTGCATCTCATCAGTCCCATGGACTTCTGCACCTCCAGGTTCCTTAGATGATCTCAGATCTTATCTTCTCCTACAATAGCCATTTCTTCATTCTCCCAGTCCCTGACTTTGCCCTCTGCGACTCAGGTGGTGTGGCTGGAGCACTTGTTGGTGAAGACTGAGGCAAAAATATTGTTGAGTACCTCAGCCTTCTATATGTCCTGGGTAACCAGCTCTCCTCTTTCCTTATAGAGAGGGCTCAAGTTTTCCCTAGTCTTCCTTTTGTCACTGACATACCTATAGAAACTTTTCTGGTTGCCCTTGACGGCCTGGGACAGAATTAATTCTATTACAGTTTTAGCTTTCCTGACCTGATCCCTGTCTGCTCAGACAATTTCTCTATATTCCTGTCAGAGACTGAAAATAGTCCATGCCTCAAACATTGATATAAAGTTTTGCTCATTATAAAGAAGCTACAACTAAAGAAGCCTCCCTGAAGACTGGGACCTTGAACTGAAAGTCAAACTGCTGATTAGATAAAGGGAAACCCACTGTTCAATCATCCCCGGCTGAGTTTGGGATGGGGGAGAGACCACCTCTCACAGAAGCCAGGTTTACACAGACTCCTCCCCCCCAAAGCGAGGGGGGAGGAGGAGGTTTCGGGTGCTGGCATAACCTCTGGTCAGAGGCAGTAAATGCCCATCCTCCCTTCTACACAAACCGGCCCAGCTGTGGAAACCCCAACCCCACAGGCCACATCCACGGGACATTCACGTGAGAGGTCCTGCACCACAGGGCTGCACGTGATGCAACAGACCCAGAGTCTGCTGTAAGAGGCTGCCCCCTCCCCCAGGAGGACATGCCTGGACATTGCTACCTGGCCTGAGCATATATAAACCCGTTGGATTCTATGCTTTTCGGGGTGACCTTCACCACCAAGAAGACCGGCTGGAGACGATCAACACAACATTGTTGGGATCCACGGAGTGGTGATATTTTCCTTATTCTATCCCTGTCACCCTCTTTCTGTCCCCCCCTGATTTTCTACTTCTTTCTTTCTCCCTTTCTCTCTCTCTCTCTTATTTACCATCAAATAAAACCTTTACTATTGACTGGCATATGGTCTCGTTTGCAGCTTAATTCGGGCAGAGGTATTTCTAAGAACCTTAACAATAATTGGATCTTCACAATTCCTCTCAAGCTGCCTGTTTTTGCTTCCATCCCCTGTGGGCTTCCTTTTAGTGTTTGAGTTTGTCCAGAAGCTCCTTGTTCTTCTCTTTGGGATGCATCTTTGGGATGCATCTTTGGGATGCATCTTTATGATGTGTCAATCCTGAGCTTGGAGGAGGTGACCACTGAATATTGACCAGCTTTCTTGGGCCCTTCTTCTTCCAGGGCTTTGTCCCATACTCTACCAAGCAGATCCCTGAAGAGGCCAAAGTATGCTCATATTATACGTGAAAATGAGGCCACTATATGCTTATCCTCTTTTATTTTTAAAAGTATGAATCCAGGAGATAAGACCTTGTTTGGCGAGAAAGACAACATTTTTCTTCCAAGTGATTCTCTCTAAATGTATCTTTGTTTGGTGTGTGGGATGGGGTTGTGCTGTAACTTACACAGTAAGAAATGAGCAGAGAAAGTTCATGAAATGAGCAGAGAAAACAAACATCAGTCAGATCAGCTTCACCTATTTCAATTTAGTATTAGAGGTCCACAGAAATGAGGGCCTCAGGAAAGTAAATATGTGGATTTCTCTGACAGAAAGAACAGTTGCAAACTGTAACAAATGTAATAAGAAAAAAGAAATGCATCACATGGTGAATGTGAATGAATCACACACAACTGTACACAGCGTGTTCATAGCCAGGAAAGGCATTTTTCTTAATATAGCCCCTTGCTGACTCTTTTAAACACTGTTATTTCTGCATCTCAAAGGTACAAAAAACTAGCACAAACTGAATATGGCTATATCATTCTCCTCCCTCATCAAAGTTTAAAGTTATCTAAATTTGGATAGTCTTTAGACTTCCATTATGTTGGAAACTAAAACAGCATATGTTGGAAACTAAAGCCTTAGGATAAAACCAATGGCTGTGAAGGCTAAAAAAGCCTTAAAATAATAAACCCAGCTCCTGCTGGAACACAGATTCAGCACTGCAACAGTTAGAAAGCAAATCAAATAATCAGTTTAGATTGCCAGAAAATCAAGACTCCCCATCAGCTGCCTTTTTAGCTTCTTAATGGACACCAACAGATAGAAAAAAGCTGAAGAGAGCAGGCTTGTTTTCTCTGCCCGCTGAATTATTTTCTTCCTATGCCTTTTTGTCTATCTATAGCTTACAGCTCTATTTACCCAAAATGATTAGAGCTTTCTGTGAAACAGAAACTTGGAGGAACAACAGAAGGTCAGGTATATTCTTGCTGATACAGCCACCTGCTTTCTTGCCACATACTCCATTTCTTTACTACTGACTTGCTCAACATTCCTCCTCAGGCCCAGCGATGTCAAATGGGACCTCAATTTCTTCTTTTCCCTTTTGATGTAGCAAGGTAACAAAATGACAAAAACTGTCTGCCCAATTTTGTAACCTTTCTCTAGTGACATTTGTCCTGCTTTACTAAAAATTGTCATGGTCTTACCTCCTGACACCCGCTCAACCATACAAGAGAGGTGATGGTGCGATGGGTTTCCAGACATGAGAAATAATTCTGAGTCACGTTCACAGCCAGAAAGGCTTAAGAGGGGAGCAAGGCAGATTATTGATATTGAAGAAGCTTCACAATGGCAAATCAACTAAGCCCCTGGCTTATTTTCCGAAGCAACTTGGCTCTGCTAGAGATTAATTTTCTCTGCAGGACTTTTGGCAATATTGTTATAGCCTGCTGAGATACTCCGGACTGCCAAAATCCACACTAGTAAGGATCTCCAATATACTGTCATTTCTAGGTCAAGCTGGTTCTGAGATAAGATTTTTATAGAATATATCACAAGGCATTTCAAAAAATGAAACACCTACATTTTTTTATCGGCCCTTCTCTGCAGAATAGGCATTGTCCAAATATGTCGAAACTTTCCCAGAAAAAACGTACCTCTGGCTACAGCTCCACTCTACCTGGCAATTTTAGATGGAAAATACTTCAAAAGAGAACAACAAGAAAAGGGGTAATCATTTGTTGAGTGGATGAAGATGAAGCAGCCAGAATTAGACTTATAACAGAAGGTAATTCCCATTTTTTCATTGGGTTTACAGTACAGCATCTGTAACTTCACCTGTTTTCATTCTGCAGGAAGACAAGGAGCAGAAAAACAGTAAAAGACAGGGCTGGAGTTAAGTTGAAGGAGGCCATGAGCACATGTTTCCGACTTTCAGGAGCACCCAGGGGGAATGCATATAACTACTTTGGTGGCCTTTTGTCACAATCACTGTCTTCTGCTTCTCTGAGAAGCTAGATGAACTGAGGCACAGATTTAAGAGATTTTCCCAATTACTTTCAAACTTTAATTGACTAATCCTTCAGACAGGTCATCTATCTATCAGACTTCTTCCATGAAGAAGCAATGTTAGTTTTTATTTCCAATCACAAAGGTGTTAGTTCAGTGTTTCTAAATGGTTTTGGGAAGATACGGTCTTTAAGCTGCCAATGTTATTTTGTTACTTCTGTGGTTTCTAATGAAACCAGTTAACTGCCTGCACTGAAAGAGCAACTGGGCAAGCATCATTTGTTTGGGGTAAATCTTGTTAATAATACTGCACTGGGAAGTATTAGTCTGCTTTAGTCAGCATCAGTATTTTATTTCAGAAATTCTGGTACATGATCTGTCAGATTATACTCACTGTTTGAGGTTTTTTAGGAGGAAGCACTCAAATTAGACTTGGAAATATTGCAAAGCAATGAGATATGCTAGAGAAACCTAGGGGAAAAAAAAGACCCTACTGAAAAGAGAATGAGAAGAGGTCAGATGTGATGTGTTATGTGGGCTGGTAGCAGCCAGTAACCACCTGCCCAAACAGCATATATATGCTCTAGGTTAGTCAAGGTCTCTTCTGGCTGTCATTTAGATCCTATCCTAAGGGGAGGCTTCAGCACCCAAACAGCTTGAGCTGGCTCCAGCAAGCTTCAGGGTTCCACACATGCTTGGTCTCAGCTCCCTGCTACCTGGGGGAGAGCCATTTCTTTTCCAGTACTATACCAGTTGCCAAGAAGAAACTCATCAAGAACACTTTTTTTCTACTTAGAAAGTGTCTGGAAAGGAGTATGAAGTTACATCTTGCATAAATTGAAGTAGGGCACACTAGGACAGAGTGACAAAGGAGATTTAAGTAATAAAAAAACAATAGCTCCTGTCTCAAGGGCTAGGATTAGACTTCCCATTCTGAGTTTGGACACTGTATCCTACTCTCCCAGTGAAACCACTTCTGACAGGAAATCTGCTTATCTAAGTTACAAGATAATAGAATGTAAAGGACTGGAAGGGACATTAAAGGTCACCTTGTTCCAATCCCCACTAGAACAGGTTGCTCAAGGTCTTATCCTGGCCTTGATCACTGCCAGGTATGGAACATCCACAACCTCCTCAGGGAACCTGTTCCACTCTCAAAAGTTTCTTCCTAATATATAACCTAAATTTCCCCTCTTCAGTTTGTACCCATTACTCCTTGTTCTAACCCTACGGTTTCCAGTGAAGAGTCCTTCTCCAGCTTCCCTGTAGGCTCCTTCAGATACTGGAAGGTTGCCATGAGGTCTCCACACAACCTTCTCTTCTCCAGGCTGAACAGTCTCAGCTTGCTAAGCCTGTCTTTGTAGAGAAGGTGCTCCAGTCCTCTTGTCAACTTTGTGGCCTCCTGTGGCCTTGCTCCAACTGTTCCATGTCCTTCTCATACTGGGGACACCAGAACTGTACACAGTACTCCATGTGAGATCTCATGAGAGCAGAGTAGAGGGGGAGAATCATCTGCCTCGAGCTGCTGGCCACACTGCTCTGGATGCAGCCCGGGATTCAGTTGACTTTCTGGGCTGCAAGCTCACAATGTCGGCTTATGTTGAGGGGTTTTTTTAAAGATCCCTGTAAAATTTTAACTATAGAGCCAAGTTTTAGTCACTGTAGCCCTTCTGGACACCACCAAAACTCCCTCTCCTAACCAGACCTGAAACTGATAAAAGGTGACAGAAAGAGATACTTAGGTGCTTGTTTCCACCAGCCTCCTGCACAGACAGACTTCTGCTGTGGCCCAAACTATAGGTCCTGAAAGGACATTTCTGTGCGTATATGTGGGAGTCAGAGAGCAAAGAAGTGAAAAGGCTGGCTCTGCCTCAGAATAACACTGGCAGTGATAACAGTCATTATTGATTCTGGAGGCAAGAACAAGATTCTTGCCTTCACCTTGCCCTTGGGTGATACAGACAATGGACATTCATGGGATAGTGACCCCATAGGTGCTGGTTCTGTGGTGTTCAGTGTAATGTTCAGGCCATCCAGGAATCTGGGACATTTAGAAAAATCCATCAAATGTCAGGTAAGCATCCAAATGTGTGTTTTACCAAGACAGAGAACATGGAAAGCCCCTACTGTTACAACAGGAAACCAGGGAAAAAGGACAGAGTAGCATGTGTCATTTGTCACATCACAAGCTGATAGCCTGGCTTTATCGGTGTTACTCCACTAGAAGGAAGAGGTCGTGAGTCCAGCAGTGAATCTGCAAATATGGGACTCTTGTGTTTGGCCAAGGGATGTTAGTGCTCATAAGCAAGCTGATCCTGATGTTCCTGCTTGCATAACTGAGGCATCTATCCACCGGAGGAGACTGGTCTGTGATTCTTGGTCCTCTACAGAAACCCTGAACAACTCTCTCCCTTGCCCTGAGGGGAGAGACACTGAGCTCCAGACAACGAGGGCAGGCTGCTCAAAGTTTGAACAGATGTGCCAAGTTTAGGCATAGCCTTTTTCCATTGCAGATAGGTGCCAGACCCCTGAACAGTGAGTCAAAGATGAGAGAATTCTGTAACCCTTGAACCCTTTCCAGTAAAGAGTAGGCAGAGCTGATACAAGTGATGCTGGAGAGGTGATGCAGACAAGCTGAGGGAGAAGTGTGGGTAGAGAAACCAGCACTGGGGAGGCAAGAGAAGTCCATGAAACAGTGAGATGGGATTTACTTCTGCCAAGCTTTGCACTCAACTGAAGCAAGCTGGAGATAAATGGCAGTGTCTAAAGCAAGCGGGGACCAGAGCAAAAGCCAGGCAACCTGTAGTGCTCCCTTCAAGGAAAGAAGGCTTTTTAAGGTTTGTGCCTAATTCCACTGCTAGAATAGCAAAGCACTCAGGTTTCTCAGAAGCAAGAGAAAGGAAATTGAAGAATTCAAGCTGTAGTGTAATGAAATGCGCTTTCCACCCACTTAGATTTAAGACTGTGATTCAGTACTGCATTTATGCAGTTTCTGGAATGGAAGGGCATTGTGATGCATCTAAATCAGATTTCTGAGCCAGTGCTAGCAGATGGACCTCAGGAAAAAGCCCCACACAGTCAGATAGCTAAAATAAGGAGATATATTTCGCCACTTCTATTTCAGGGATGGTGTCACCCTCTGTCATTTCCAATTCCAACAAAACTAATAACCTCTTTGAAAATAGCAACACATGGGAGACAAAAATATCAAAAGCAGAGGTTAATTAATTTAGTAACTTCACCATTTTATGCACAATTTACATAATTTATATCATCTGTCTGACACTTTGACACACAGTGACACACAGAGCCTTTACTGGCAATCCAGGACAACTATTAAAGGTTATTCCTTTAATGTTACTGTAAAAGATTACATTAATAGACATATTTAGAAACGAATGGCAGCCATACTTGATAATTAACTCAATTTAAAGGAAAAACTATAACAGACTGTAAATTTGCATAGTTTTATTTTGTCATTAATTTGCTTTATTAAAACACAACTCTAAAATTAAATAAGACAATGAGGCATTGGAAAATCTTTTATGCCTAATCTTAATCTTAACAGAGAAAAGTTTCTTCAACTTTAAAGTTGCACAGCCATCCTGCAAATTTTACTTAATGTTTCCTCATACGAGCAGCACTTGCATTTCTTATTCCTGCACTGGGAAATTCTGTACTCTCACTTGCTGTTTAAAAAAAAAAACAAACAAACAATGAAAAATCAACCAACCAACTAAAGAAACAAAACCAGCACAACCCCCCACCAAATGTCAGGACAACATGACTGCTTCCTATTTGATTTGGACAATCCAGTGTTCATTGAAAATAGTCAGTTTAATCTAAGGGAGATAAATCACTCCAGCATAATGCCAAACACTGCCTGTGGTTTCAAGCAGAGGAATAATTATTGCTTACCAAGTCTAACCTAGGTAGGGATATTAATAACAAGTAAATTTAGACTAGCATGTAAAGCAGAAAAGTTCAGTCATCATGAGGCAACCCAGAATAGCTTTTAAATTAGGAAGACATATGCACCGATTTAACATTTTTTGCTTCTGAGACTTCCAGTTATAGAAATTGTCGTACTCAAATACGTCATTACCATTTCATTCACTTTTTAAGATAAAATGTGGCCAAGAGCATCCATCTGTTCATCTTTAGCACCCACCCAGACAGAATCTATAGTGCCAGCTTCTACTCAGAAGTACACTGAGGTAAACCAGTAATAAGTACTTTGACAGTAATGTATTCAGGTTTAATATAGAATAAAATTTGTTTCCTGTTTGGCAGGTCTCAGAAAGACTAGAAAATCTCCTTGGAGCCCTACCTAATATTTCTTCTGAAAAAATCTCCCTAGAGACCTACCTAGTACTTCTGGAAAAAATAATGCTTTTTATCCACAATAGCGTTCAAGTCATTGTTTGGCAAATCAGTGTAAACACTCTGACCACTGCTTAACTGCTGGACAATCTGCTTTAAGGCACCATATTTTAGAAAAGCATCATAAAACGCCACAGTTTATTGAATATGTAGAAAAAGACCTCCAAACAACATTCTTTCTCTAATATCAGGTTCTCTAATTAGAAAATAAGATATCTGTGGGATATTATAGGAAGTTTTGAATGTTTTTCTTCAAACATCCAGTTTCACCCTGCATGGAGCAAAGCTACAGCGGGTTAAGGTTACAATAATTCAAATCAATCCACCCTGTGTCTCAAATGGCTTCATAAGCATATGAAACCTCACATCAGACTCTGCACTCTCATGCTCAATGGAGACCACAAGTGAAATAAAGTTGAGAGACCTTAAAGTATGGCTAAAGAATCTGTGATCATTCTCACTCTCCAGCAAAAGCCTGTGATAAGTATGGTTCTTAGTAGAAATATATTAAAGGGTGGAAACAGGATGAGTTGATTCTGTTGCCCATATCAAGGTCTGGGAAAAATCCTACGAAAATTGGATTTTAGGATTTTTCTGGTAAGAGTAGTTGGAACTTACTATCAATTTCCAAGAACACCAGTGGTAGCTGAAAGCCCTCTTAATCTTGGTCTTTGATGCCTCTAATCTAAATTATTCATATGGGTTCAAATCTATAATTCTAATTAGAGTTCTGTTTCACTTCTGCAAGTTTCAAGTTCTCTCAAAGGCGATGGCACTTCTAAATGTTAAAAAATAAAATAATGGTGTTTGTAGTAAATGAGTGCATCTCAAGTTCAATGGTGTACTTTCTACTTGGCTACCGAAGCTATATATGAAATGAGTATTAAAAATAAATTGATGTTAAGTTTGGAAGGACCACCTGTTATTTTATAGCTCCAGAAATCTACTTTGAAACCATGAAACATATCCAATCCAATTCATTAAAAATTTATTACACTCTCTTCAGCCTGAGTATTAGAAGCACAGTTACCATTTCCTGATGAGACTATGACCAATGGAAATGTATGTCATGACACAGTGTAATAAGTGAGGTTAAAATGGCAATGTCTGGAATTTAGAAACTTTCCTCACTGCATTCCTGCAGTGGGGGTATGAATTCAGCTGTATGACTTTGTTGGCTTCAGTGGAAGCCATGCAGCAATATCTGGCAAACGGGTTTGTCTACACATTCTCATGGCTGATGTTCACTAATAGGATTGTGCCCACAGAAACATTGATTATCCTATCCTATTATGATTCTCCCAGATAGCAGTGTAACCATAATAAAACCTATATTTCTGTCCATTTTCACCTTTACCTTTGCTCAGACAGTAAAGCTACATTGACACATCAGAAACTGCTTCCTCATGCACGAGTAGCTTTCCAAAATTGACTTTTTGCAGCTCCCACGGTTTCCAAAAAAAAGTACCAGTTCTTGCAAGGGCTAAAATCAGTTAGCCCTTTAGCATCTCTAGCAAGGAAGGAGGTCCTGCCTAGTTACCGACCCCCATTTTGACCTCTAATCAACAGATCAAGAACTATTCACTGCCCTGGACAGACCTTCCAGAAAACCCTTCTGATGAGTCTGCAAACGTGTTGATGTCAGCTTGTTAAAGAGTTCTTGGAAACTCATCTTGCTTACCCCACACACTCGCTGAGAATAACACTGCCTGCTAGGACATGGGACAGTCTTTCTTCTTCCTATTTAAGACAGCACTAGGTTAAAGCAACCTGGCCTGTGCACCATGGTCCCAGAGTACATGACAGGAACTCTTACGGTACTCTTGTGCCACAGTACATCACAAGCTGTGTTGTAGCTATATTTAGGTCCCACAGTGTGAGGACAATTCTCTGTAGTTGGAATTGAAAGACCGATTTGCTGAAGGTATTAAAAATATCATTGGAGAGGGTGGATGAAGGAGAGAAATGCTGCTGGACACAGCTTGGAGCTAAGAGAGAAACGTTTAGACAAGTTTTCCTCTGTTGCTATATTAATAATTTTTTAAAAATACTTAAAATAATATCATTTACCTGTACCATAACAGGGAGTGGTATAAAACAGTCCAACTAAATGTCACTAACAAATACAAGTATTAGATACAGAATGTGATAGTAGCAACATCTCTATACTATTATTACTATTATTATTGAATATTTGCCATAACAAAAGATTTGACTTATTTTTTTAGCAACTGAAAGTCAAAATCTTAAGGTGATGATGCAAAGATACAGTAAGTTAGCTACAGGTAAAATTAATGTATTGAGTTACTGTAAGAAACTAAAATGTGATCAGTCCTGAAAAAATGATGAGGGTGAGTGCCTGCAAAGCCTGCCATAAGAATCACACTGAAGAGTCTGAGAACTCTCACCTAAAAACTTGAGGGGTCATTTGCAAGCTTTAAGTAATGTCTTACAGCAGAAAAACAAGGTGCTCATTATTTCTGCTGCTGACACAGAAGCAAGAAAAAACCAAGATGAGACAACACTGGGCAGTCAAAATTTGAACTAAAGCAATCTACTGCCTCTTTATACCTCTGAGTAAAGGGGACCATTGTACATATCCAAAAGACAGAGGGAATGCCATATCAGGTACCTCATTTGCCTTTTCACACAGGACTTGATTCAGTAAAACTATTAATTAACTACCATGAGATAATCATGGTGTAATTCTGTGCTTCTGTCTTTGAAACAAACACGACCACGGTAATAAATAAGTCACAGATGAAAAGAGAAGCAAACTCTTAATTTCATCTTACCACACTTTATAGATGCAAAAGTTAACCCCCTCATCTTAAGCTTACCCTCCTCAAGAGTCACTGGAAGCAGGTGGGCATTTCTGAATAGTGACTCATCCTCCTAAAATAAGTTTCTTGGATAGAAGGGCTGATTCACCACCTGAAGATACCTAGAGAGCACATGGGAGTAGTTTAGATTAGATGCCTAATTTTTAGTGCTGAAAGTTAGGTAAAATGAATCCGTAATACAATAACTAGGTGATATTTCCAAGAATCCAGAAATTTAAAAAAAAATAATACAAAAGAAGATCCATGAATTTGCCTAACTCTGCTAGACTTACATCGCCTTTCAAAGCTGACAAATAGTCACAGCTTATTCTTGAAAGAATTCAAAGCAAATGCCAATAAAAGACATGTACCAAGCAGGTAAATGCAGTAACAAAGTAACGTTTTACTGTTTCTTTTATTTCTCACATTGCTATTATAGAAAGGAGACGTAAAGTGATGTTCAGGAAACCATAAGGAGTCCCATTATCACCTTTCAAATACAAACCTGTTAAAGAGCATTGTGCATTTCACTGTAAGACGTAAAAAACCAGCACAAAATCCTGCTGATCCAAGACACTGGCACCAAGAACTTTAAGAAACATCCAGCCTGTCTCTTTTAAAACCCACCAGCCTATATTGACTGAAATAAAAAAAAAGTCCAAGTTCAATTCAATTCACTGCCTTGTCAAAGGAATGTTTCAAAGTCGTAGAACTGGATATATACCCCCTGCAGGTTTAACAATGGTGGATATTTCCCAGCTCCTAATCCCTCCTGGAGCTAGAGTGCCTTTTTTTAATAAAATATCTCAGCATATAATATATAGAAACTGGAAGTAATAGGCCCTTATTCTCAAAACAAATCATCCTCTCTTTTAGTTTCACACAAGGGTATTTCACAGCAATGTATGTCTTCAATTATTTCTTCAGCTGGAAGACGTTTCATTCCACATGCAACCCTTTTCATGGGACAGCAGTGAACTGGCACCAAGAGGCTGCCACAGTCCTTGTGCTATACTAGTCCTGGTGGCAAGGAAAGATCAGAGACATAAAAAAGTCATGCCTTTGTTATTTTTAATATTCCCTTGAAAGAGAATTATCCCATTTTCTGGCATACATGTTTAAACTAATTCCTCAGATGCGGGGGAATATCAGGGAACAGCAGGAAATTCTGGGCAACAGCATGTTCTGACAGGCATATCTAGAAAAAAATTTCTTCTTCTGGAAGTTTAAGCACATTACTGCCTAAGCTATAATTGCACTTCCTCTGCATTTGCCATGCACGGCTGCATTACTAGCATTGAATGACAGGGTCAGAATAGCAGTAAAAACACAGACTTTACTATGCATATGCACATCACTGTTTTGAGTCAAGTAAATCAAAGTTTCTACTGCGCTCTGAGCTCAGCAGGGTATCTTATTGTATGAGGCACAGTTCATACGGAAGACTACGATTAAATATCCCTGACTGGAAATAAGTTAAGTTAAAATACCACTGGCTGGCTAAGTTCATTGGAGAAAAAAAGTCAAAATTTGATTCCTTGAGACTTGTTCACTAAGAAATTTTTACGAAGTCTGGGTAAGAAAAGCAATATATAGGTCATCAATGCATTACAAATACCAGGGTCTGTTGCTCTACAACAATTATACTTCCATGTCAGAAATATTTGCCCAGGTTTATATTTTCAGCATGCTTGCTTTTAGGCCCTCTGTCTAGGGCAGCCCTCAATCAGAAGACTGGCTCTAGGGGCTCAAAGCACAGTGCCTGTACCATATTATGTGATAGTGATTTATATGATATGATGATTAAGACTCTTTACCTTCCACCCCAAAATAAACTGAGTTTTGCAGACCAGGTCATTTGAAAATGATACCACCTTCCTTGGGCAAGACATACATTTTCCATCACCATGAATGACAGCTTTGTCATTTTCCACTCCAACAGGGAAGAAGGCCAGCACAAAAGACTGTAGTAATCTCATTATTTTTACATATTCAAATTGCAGTAAGAAATGTGTAGCAGTAGAGCCTTCCCTTTTCCACTGTGTTTTCTTCTACCTTTGAAGACCAATTCCAAATTACAGAATTCATTTTATGGAGCTTAGTGTGGATAAGTCTGTAAACATACACGACAGTGAAGATATTGATGACAACAATATGCAAGTACACATACACACACGATCACAGATCACATAATAGACTGATTTGAAAGGGATCATCAAGTCCAAATCTCAAGTGAATAGCTGATACGGAGATTGAGCCCACAACCTTGGTGTTATTAGCACTATGCTCTAAGTACACTCATCCAAAAAATTATTTCATTCTGGAGAGTGTCACACCTTTTATACTGGTGTCTGCCTAAGTTTAGGGAAGTAGGATCTACTGTAGAAACATAACCCGAAATTTTCCATGCCAAATTATTCTTGAGAATAATTACTCAACCAGCAGCAGAACTAAGGAATTCTGGTTTCCCAGTTTACAGATAACTTATATTTATGCACCTTCCCTCCCATTAGCTACATATTTCTCTTTGTTCAACTTATCTTTGCTCCTTATAGTTCGAGATGTAACAAAATGTACTGAAGCCACTACAAACAATAACTGCTCTATGTCAATCTAACACCAATTTTAACATAGTGCTAGTATCAAAATTTTGAAAACCAGTAATTTTATCAAGGTTCTTTTAAAATATAAGTATTCTTCTGGATATGTAATTGACCTGTAGCAACACTGCAAAATCTTTACTGCTGTAGGACTGAAAGCTATACTTACTGTAATCAATTAATCAGACTTCCCACAACTTATTTATTCCAAACCCTTGCTTAAATGATTTACAGCCTACAACATAAAATGAAGATACAATTAAAGAAGAGAACCTATTTCTAATAGCACATTCATTTTTTAAAAGCCATCCGGTCACTTAATACACATAATAGAAGCAGAGACAGTGGTGATCTTTAAACTGAGCTGCAAAGTTTCTACACAAATCTCGGTGAGAGAGATATGATGGGTTCAGATTCCCAGCCATTTTGTCCCTGGTTATTTTTATTTCATATACTCTCACAGAGAAGTCATGGTGAAACAGATTGTCCTTTCTAAAATCTCAATCCCTTTAAATTGGATAAGGTTTAACATTCAGAATCAGTCATCTGGAAAAAAATCCATCACTCAAAAGTTATGTATGTACAAGATATAGAATGCTCTGGAAAAGATGTGTGCCTTTTCAGGTCTGAAATGAGAATAGACCTGAAGTTGAACATAACCCTTATCTGCAGCTTCAGGTCAGTTCAACTCTATTTTCAATTTATTTATTGAGTATTGAGATAGTGCTTCATGGTGGCATCACCATTCTCATGTGCTAAGGCATCTCCCAGAACAGCCACCCAAACATGAGCTGCAGAGTATTCCTGGGACAATACTACACTGTGTTGAGATACTCATTAAGCCCAAAATCCATTATTGCTACAAGGTGCAATGGCTGCAGGGGTTTTCTGTAGAAGAGAGACCCGAATTTAAATACTTTTGTAATGAATACACATCTTTTATGAAAGTCCTGCGTTCTTGAGGAAAAAGAGTGGGCATGAGATAACTGTATCACCTCTGTTGGCAGGAGTTGCATTAAATGCCTGGACACTGGCAGGGCTTTGGTGTGACTCAAGCACCTCCATCACAGCCAGATGAGGACACAGCCGCTCCTATACATGTCCAAAGAACCCACTTCACATAGCTTGGAAGTGCAGACACCTGCTGACCTGCAACATTTCCAGGGACAAGGAAGCATCTAACTACAGATTGTTTACTTCATTTCTTTAAAATTAGTGTCTCTTGTGCCTGACTGGTCACTTTATAAAACTTTGAATAATAATAAATCTTTCTTTTATGATGTCAGAAGATACATTTAAAAAGAAACTGTGAATGTAATTATCAGAGCAGTTATAAAATATTTGAATTTCTATGCTAACAACTGTTTTGTATATTCTGTTCTTACCTTTGGGAGTTTGACATTCATGAGATATTTTTAACTCAAATATTTAGAATATTTTACTTATTTCCAGATTGTACATATCCTATGCGTAACATGATTAGTGAGTTGTTGTATGATATTGATGTTTTTATTACTGCAGAATTTATGAATTCTATTGAACAAATATTGAAATTTACCTCACACAAATTCTATGCTAGAAAACTACACCACTTACAGAGTCACCCAAACTGAACACAAAAAAGAAAAGAACAAGAGCAAAGGAGCTTACTCAAACATTTTAAAGGTTATTGGAAGTAATTGAGGGGTGTGGGTTTTTTCCCCCCTTTGTCAATTGTACTTTGTATTTAGCAAAGCCAGTGGATAAAGGCAAATCAAGAAGATAGAATGAAATCTCTATCCTCAAAAAGCTGAACATCCAGATGTGCTTTTTTACTTAAGCAAGGTGCAAATATATATTCCTACTCCGACACAAAGCTGCATAGAAGATTACACCATCTTTTGTGACTCAGGAAAGCACTCCTGTATTTAATTTCCCTCTGCTCTCACAACTGGAATAACTATTCTTCTTTTAATATCACTAAAATATATTACAGGTGATAGCTTTTCTCAGAAGAATTATGTATGCTTAAATGTATTTGGGACTTGGTTTTTTTTTCCCTTGGTCATGCTCTGATGCACCTCTACATTTGAGTAGAGGCCGAACCTTGCTTTACATTCACCATAGATGCTAACAGGGTTCGTGCTGATCTTCTGCTCCTGCAGGAACTTTCCCATTGGTCAGAAAACAGCTTTCAAGGAAGAAGACTCCAAAACAGGCCCTGGACATGGTACTATTTGTGGCCTCTCTGTCTGGGGAAAATATTTCATCATTTTTTGCACTGTTTTGCTTTACTCTTTTTACATATTACAGTTTCAGCCCCCCAAGAGACACTCTGCAGAATCTGTTGCTTAGTAATAGTAACCTTCATGGAAATTAGCTTGAACTTCAAAAGAACAAAACATCTTTCATTAGTCACAGGTTTTCAGTTAATGAATTCCTCTGAGAAAGTTGATTAGAACAGCAAACTTTTCAGAATCAAGGGCCACCAATGTTGACCTAGGATGAATTGCCCTCTTTAAAGTGCCATTTCTTTGTCCTCTTTAAATTATGTTTGAGATTGTTTCTATCAATAGTCAGGCTTACCTTGACAACGGCACTAATAAAATTAAGTTTTGTGTAAGTGCAATCAAGTTCTCATACAGAATACAGCCAGAAAAAGTTACTACAGTCATGTAGTCTGGCCTCCTGTGTAATATAAATCATATGAATTATTGTGCTTAAAAAAGCACCTCTTAAAAAAATTTTCTCAATATAAAATAATTTCAGAATTTTTTTTTCCTGAAGATCTGTTTTAGTTAAAAAAAACTTCCTGTTGTGTGATACAGATGAGGCGTTAAGGAGCAGAAGGGCACCAGAATTGCTGCAGACTCATATTGAGAGGGTCAGAGGCAGGAACCTACATCTGCTGCCCTGTGAGTGAAGTCAGCCACCTCAGTGGGCTGCCTCAGATCATCCAGGTGACAGAAAAGCATCTGCTCAGTAGAAATGCTTGGCAGGACTGACACCTTCCTGCTGAAGTCCTGGTTTCCATCCCCCACAGCACCTACCTGAAATCCTACACTCCCAGTTCACGTGGAGGAAGGCAGAGATCTAATGATAAAGAACTCATCTCCTTTAAAACACAGCTGCATGGAAAAGGACTTATCTCTCAACAGGATGGTTCAGCCCAGGCTGCTGAAGAGGCAAAGGGAGGTCTGAGAGCCTCTCTCACCACTTACCTGGGAGGCACAGCACAGTGCAACAGGCAACAAAACCTTTGTGGGGACAGAATGAGCGGAACAGGAATGAATGAGATGCTGGTGCCTGGAGACCACAACACGTAAAGCTTCAGCTCCCACCGACATTTCCAGGATTGCTCCTGTATTTCACATCAGGTAATCCCTGAATAAAAACTGAAATCAAATGGGCAGTTAGGGCTGTCTTCAAGGATTCTGTCCTGCCCAAATTAGTAGGCTGAAAAGTCAGGTCCCCTCAGGAGAGTCCCTTGACTTCCTTCTTCTTAAATTTAGTCTTACAAATCTTGCACTGCTCCCTCAATCTAGTCTAACAAAATAGATATGAGACCAGCTCAACCTATGTAGTGACGTCTTCTGGATTTCTAAATCTGGCATAACAGAAATGGAGTAATTACCAAAACTTGAAAAACCTCACGCTAGAAGGCTAGGTAATTTTAGAAGTGACTTTATAAAGTCTTGCCTACACTGGAACATGAGAAATCAAAGACCAAGTAATTAAAGGTACAAGGGCAATGTGTTCTAGTTTAACAATGCTAACTCTCATTGTAGTTGTTCTCACATAGAAGCAGTGTTCTAATTCCTTCTGACAAATTGGACCAAACAGATCCCAATTTAACTTTGCAGGAGAAAATCCACATCGTGGTTACAAGTGCAGGAATTTTGCATCTCATCTACAAAGAAGCACTAGAGGAAGTGAATCAAGTTCTACGATGCCCAGTCTTTTTTTCCAGTGGAGTTATCACCAGAAATAAAAAAAATTGTTTAGGCCTTTTTCATGCTGCTTCTCTCACTTCTTTTGGAAGGTAACCTTCCAGAGGACCTCCTAAAAACTTGAAAGCATTCACTCGTCTCCACTGACTGCAAAGGAGCCTCGTGATTGGTGGAGCTGTCTATGCTATAGATAGCTATAGTATCAGAGATGCATCTCATCATATACATCTGCTTCTGCATATGTCCAGAAGCGCTGCAGCACTGATGGCAGTAAGCCATGCCCATCCCAAACTAGAATTTACAAAACAGGCTTTACATCATCTATGCCACAGAGAAGATCCAGTCATAGGCATTTTCAGAGCTCAACCAACAGTTTACACTCCAAGAAAAAGCCCAAAAATTAAAGAGAAAGTCTTGGCAGACCACTCCCTTAACCTAATAATTCAGTAGTGAAAATATTACAAAGAAGATGTGGTTACAGTTGTTCTCAGGATCCCAGGGGATTTTAAACACTCTCCCCTCACCTCTTTAATTGGTGGATTATTACCTAATCTGAGCTAGGAACAGAAAGGGCACCATCCCTCCCCTCTGTAAAAGCTGTTTCACTTTTAAAGACTAATTAAATATTCAGCAGAAGGGAGACACACCCGGGCTGGGGTAGTTACTGCATTGATGGAGAAAGCCTGGCTTCCACTGCTGCTCTCCTGACAGCCAAATTGTGAAACTCTACATCATATGGTACCAAACAGTGGCTGGAGCACATCCTCCCATTCTTCCCACACTCACCCTTTCTCTCCAGCCCAAGGAGTGTTAAGTGTGAAAGAGCTCACAGGAGGGGCTGATGGTATCGCTCATCTCCTGTAGATCAGACCACAGAACACAGGCTGATAAATGACAGCTTCAATTCCCCTTCAGGAAGGGAAGGAAATCCAAGTCCAGAGAACCACATTCAGAATTACTATTCTCACAGCTGAAGTGTCAATAAAGAAGCAAGGAATGATGGAAGGGATGTCATTTCATCTCTCTTCCTCTGAAAGGAACTACTTTTACAGAAAAAGGCAGCACTGACGCCTGAAAGAACAGCAGGGCTCAAACTATAGTACTGAGATTTTCCTGTAGGCTTCAATGGCTCCCTCTTGCCATCCTGGGTGTTCAGGCAATATCCTCAGCCATCAAAAGCTCCCCTCTGACACAGAGCCCAAGCCCAGCAAATTAAAGGAAGATATTGTCAAATTGATCACAGCTGATTGACACTGTGATTACATCCCCTCTGAAGATCAGATTAATTGACTCTTGGAGGAATTATCATTTATTTCACTAGAACTTCTCTTTCAACAGACAGGGCAGTGTTAGTGGAATTTCTGCTCGTGATGGTGAAGAGGCTTAATTTTATTTCAGGTCAACCACAGAGGTTTGGATTGCAGTAACCTATTTAAGGCAGAGCACCGATTAAATGAGGCGTATGTCTCATTATTGCTATGTTCTGTGCCTGCACATCGGCAAAGCTAGTTATGTAGACAGGATAATAATATAAACCAGGAACAAGTTCTACTTTGGTATTTATGAACGCTATGCTACTTATCAACAGTACTGTTAATGATTTGGTATCAAGCTGCATTCACTGTCACACAGGTAGAACATAATAAGGTAGAACAACACAACCCAAAAGTCTGTGCATAAATATCCACACATCAATTTTAAAAACAAACACTGTCTCTGTAAGGGGCACTTAAGAAGTCCCATCACAACTCACATTTTCCTCCACCACAGAGTGCAGTCACTGACTTACGGCTGTTTTACCCCTTACATCTGAGTAGAGTTGTGGTGGTCTCCATGAATGTCATTTTGTTTTGAGAGCAAGCTGTAGGAACTTTTTTTATGCTGGAAGCTCACTGGAAGATCCCGTGGCCAGAACACTCATAGAGACACACAAGTCAGCTCAGGGATTCTTATTCAGTCATGAATGGGCTGTAGATGGATGAAGCTCAGTTGCTGAAAGATGAGGTAGAATAAAACTTGTAACACTGCTGGGGATAAAACAAGGATCCTGCACTAGCACTAGAGGCAAACAGAGGTGCTCCTGTAACACCTCTCCCATGATGGCACTAATGTTAAAACCAGAGGTGGTAAAATGTCCTCAGCCTACGACTGATTGTCCAGCCTGAACTCAAGACAGGAAAGAGTGGCATGGGGTGAGACGTTGTTGCCTCCACAGCTTTTCCAGGCACCTCCACCTCCTCCTGCCACCATTGTACATGCTGCAACACAGCGGTGCAGAAGGAGCTGCCTTGGGGAGGTGGAGGGGGGACCAGGAGAGGATGAGGAAAAAGTGTCATATGCAGAGGTATGGAGTCTCACAATGAGGCACTTCAGCAGCTGAGTACGGCCATTTTCAAGCAACCAGAAATACCCATTCCCTCTCAGGCACTCTTTAGGGACGTGTCTTTATCACTTGGAGAAATTACTCCAGCAGCATTTCAGCTAAATCATCGTCAAGCTGAAAGTTTTCCCCAAAACAGCCAAGATGCTGACCTTTCTTCACTCTACTAATATGGGGAATAATCCATCACATACAAACTTGCAGCACTTGAATCACAAAGGTTCCTGTCTTGTGCGGATATGAATCATGCCCTGCAGTACCACTGCCTGCTTTATTCATTGCACAGTAAGATGATCTTAATTACTCAGTGCAAGCTAAAAGGTAGTACACCCGGTTCGGGTAGTTATTTTAGGAAAGTTACTTTCTTATTAGGCTCTCTCTCTGCTTGCTGGATACTATTTCAATTGTTTTAGGTATCTTGACATACCCCAGAGTCTCAGAAAAGAGTATTCTGCAAAGGTTTTTTACAAGAAACATTTTGGCTTAAACAAAACCACCTAAATCAGGAGATCCTGGTTATTTAATAGACAGACAAAAGAAATGTTTGAAACTATGGAGGTGGACATTAAATACAAGAAACCAGTACGTGTACAAACAAGAGTCAATTCTAAAGACTTTTGCTACATTTCTGGAGAATGTTTTTGTTTATTTTCTCTTTTTTGTTGTTTCTCACGTATTTTCATGGGTGTAATATGTACAGAAAAGACAATGCCATTCTACTTAACAGCTGGTTTTAAAACAATAATTCAAGGTTTCTCCATATCAGAAAATGACTAGTCCTCAAAAAAAAAAAAAAAAAAAAAAAAAAAAAAAATCAAACCAGTTCATACTGGCAAAGTAGAGGCTCCTGGAAAACTGGACTTAAGATATTCCTCACCATTCCAACCATAACAAACTTGTGCAACTTGTGCTCTGAATTTTTAGTTTTCATGCAAAAATAAATTATAATCTCTTTCAAGGAGGGTGTTGTTGAACAATTTAAGAATTAAAAATCTTATATGGTTTCAGAAAGTTCACTGAAATCTTACAGTTATTTATGCACATGCCCAAAATAAAATATGAAAGCGTTAAGCATACAAGTGAAAAAAATAGTGACAGAAAGCAATAAGAGGCAAAACAATTTTCTTCTCTATATACAGAAATATTTTTACATAAGTAACAAGAAATGTCAAAAATACACAATTTTGAGTACAAAAGGATCATTTCAGCAATAGATTTGTACAATTGAGAACTGTGTAAGCAGCATGCTTTGACTGAATGAATTAAACTGCAACATATTTCAAAATACATTCATTTAAATCCTCCATACTAAAGATATCTGAAAATGGAACATGAGAGAATACAGATTAGTAACGACTATCACCTCTGGTGAGGAAGAAAATTATAATTCCCCAGTCAAGTCAAGAAGGATCAGTCTGAGTTTTTTAAAATCCTTGGTCTTGGTCAAGACTATTAAATTGCCTCAGGAGACCCAATTCTGCCAATATGTATATGTTTTAACATTACAAATCTCAGAGAGGTTGTGCAGGATTCTTGGCAGGATCACAGACAGCAAGACCGAGCAGTTTAGAGGTCTTCAACTTGGTCGTAGGACTTCAGCTGTAATTATCAAGGCACTGCTCTCAAGACAGTACATAGACACAATAGCTCAAATGATTCTGTAAACACGTAATTACCCTGGGAATACTTCTACACCACCTTTTCTTCTTCTTTCTACACAACCTTGTTTCTCTTTTTCAACACCCTTTTGTTCACTATATGCTTTGATCACCTCAAAAAACCTGGTAAGCGTGAATACTGTGTATCAGTATTGAAATCACCTCTGAATTTGGGCCACACAATTTGGCTTACTTTTCTCCAAGGATCAGCAGATGCAGCTTTGACCAGAAACCTTGTTACAGTCAGTGTAAACAAGCATTTAATTATCAAGACAAATTAACTGTCTCTGATGTTTGCAATTTATACTTCACAGCCAGTACGTATCAGAGATCACGAAAACCCCACAAAATGTTTTCCCTCATCCTTCAGGAAAGTAATTTCACTAACTTTCCTATATTACTCATCATCTCTCTTTCTTGAATTACTGTGTTGTACAACGTTCAAATCTCTTGCATCGTAGAGCTGGAAGACAGCAAAAATACCTGTTCCTGCCATTTAGATAATGTACACTCTCACTCTGTAACATTAACTCTAAGCACAATTTTGCTGCTTTTAGAGATAAACAGGTATGACAGCTTTGAAACAGAAAATCCATACTAACCAGGTAATAAACCTGTGCTATCAATGTAAATGTAATTGAAAAATAAAACCCTTACTGCAAAGACACACTAAAACACTCTGTTTTATAGTGGAACTCCTTTAGATCAGAAAAATCTATACCATCGTCAGTAAAACTGACAAGGAAGGGAAAGCATGGACATTGACAACATCACCACTGCCAGGTACCTTTACATGCTTTTTTTTTTTTTAAATGAAATTACTAAATTCAAAATTGTTCCTTTTATACTCCTAAAATGTAAATAATGACAACAGTTTTACCAATAACTGTCAATGAGAAGAAGAGAGCTTAAATTAGTTCTTTATTGAAGATCTTAAAAAAAAATCTGGGGTGTGAATGCTCTGCTGCCCTCAGGAAGCAGGCAGTCCCTGGACACCCACCTAGAACAAGGCATTTCCTTCATACACACATGTACTGTGTGGACAGATAGATAAAATTGCTATTATTTTTGCTCCTCTGGTACAAGAATAATGAAGAGGTCCCCATGCTTTGGGGCACTGAAAGACAGATGGAAGCAAGAGAAGCCCAAACCCTAGCTCTGGTTGTTGTTTGTTGTACATCAATCCCTCTGTTCTTGGTCACAGCCACAAAAAGCTGATTCTGCAGGCATCCTTCCCAGCCTCAGAGCAAATGAGGATCTGGTTCCAAAGCTCACACCTAAGTCTTAATTTTACTTGTCTTACAATAAATATTTATTTAGCTGATTGAAAAAAACCAAACATATCTGAGTTTGGTTTGCTATCATCAAGGAAAATCTCTGTCTTTCTGCTTTCCAGGAGGATACCAACATAGCCTGACATTAATCAGAAAGGTTGGCATTTTAGGGAGAGAACCTGATGCCTAATAGATGAGAACAGAGAGTAAACCCTTGAGGCAGCAGCCACTACAGAGACAAAGGGGTAATGAAAAAAAATCAATGCAAAGTAGTATCAGAGGGAAATGGGGAATTTAACTTACATCTCCACCAAACTCTGCTGGCTGACTGTTATAACAGGTAATGGCTGAAAGCAGATTTGGAAAAGATATAGGAAGAAATTCTCCCATATGAGGGTGGTGAGGCACTGGAACAGCTTGCCCAAAGAAGCCATGGATGTTCCATCCCTGGAAGAGTTCAAGGCCAGGTTGGATGGGGCTCTGAGCAACCCAATCTAGTGGAAGGTGTCTCTGCCCATGGCAGGGGGGTTGGAGCAGGATAATATTTGTGGTTCCTTCCAAATCAAGCCATTTTATGATTCTGTGACTATGGTTTTGATCCAATACTTAAATTGTAAAACAAGCAAGTTCAGGATTCTTTTTTTCCCTGTAATTACTATGTAGAATAAATCCTAACCTCAACTACGGTTCAATTGCTATCTGTTTGCTGGTTTACCCTACTATTTCTAATCCTATCCCAAAAAATGCCTGACAGAATGATTTCAGCAGTGTAGAGCACACCTAGCCTTATATGAGCTCCAAGCAGAAACAGCAGTATACCAACACAGTATAAATTGCAGGCCCAAAAATCACTATTTCAAATAGGTTTTCAGGCATATCATCAGGTTCGGATAACTTGTAACAGCCTCAAGTAACAACTACTGTAATAATTTTAACATGAACACTATTCTTCTAAACCATGTGTTAGCCTAAATCTCAGGTCATGTTATTTTTGTTGCTTTCTCTTTCATTCCTCTGTTTTCTTCTTCTAACTCTCCTGATAAGTGAGCACGTAATTTTGATCAATTGTTAGAAAAACCAGAAAATCTAAGACTGTACATTTAGCTATATCAACATAAATTGCCCTCCTAGAGCTTACGTGGGTCTTTCATTGAAATTCACCAATATAACAAATAATAATAACAGCAATAATAATATGCCTTCAATACAGAACAAAATATTCAAATGAACAAACTACATAGTAAATTTTGTAAAGTGCACAAAAATATTAATGGAAATATTAAAACAAGTTTTTTAATGTTACCATGAAAACTTCTGAAATATCGTTAAATTAGACAGAAATAATCTAATGAGACTTTTTGGCTCTAATATATTGGCAGACAGCAGCAACATTTTTCAAAAAAATTACACCAACTAAATACACCATATCTTAGCAGCATAAAAAAAGTCCCTACAATTAGATAAAATTGCAGGCCTAGTAAGCATAAACCTGACAAAATGCTCCAAACATAGTTTTCATTAATAGAATGGATTTCCATGGAATCCTAGAGGTAATATTTGTTATTCTGTTTACATTGTATTCTGGTAGTAAACCCAACTATAGCCAATCACCTTCCCTCCCTATATCGTCCCAAAATTGCACAGAGTACTGAAAATTTAATCAAGTTATAACATATGGCCACACTGAAAAAGCCATATGAAACAAAACAAAATTCACCCTAAAGCCTAAAAACAAATAACCCAGGCAAACAACAATCACTGTCAAACAACAGTGTCAAACCACCGACCGATGCTCTCCACACACATAGATGGCACTGGGCCGGATGCGCCGCCTTGTATGGCCAGGGAGCTGTGGCAAGAACTTGAAGAATCTGGGCATCAAGTCTAAGCATGCATCATGAAACTTCTTAATCCTCCAGTAGTATATCAGTGGGTTCAGTGCAGACTTGAGGTAGCAGAGCCAGAGGAGCCAAGTGCTTATCTCAAAAAAGTTGTGCTTGTAGTAGAAGTGGCTGTTGAACGTGGCAATAAGGCTGTAAGTGGTGAATGGTGCCCAACAGACTATGAACACAAGGAACAAAATCAAGATGGTTGTGAAGGCACGAGTTTTAAAGCTCATATCAATATTCATCTGAAAAGGTCTCTGTAAGCTCATGAGACCAAGTTTGCTGGCCTGGCTGAGACATATGCTATCAGGGTGGCTATGGATACGAACTGCATTGTGGCGGACGGTGTTGAGTATGCCCATAAAAGAATACAGCATCACCAGGAATGGAATAAAAAAAGAAATTAGCAAGATAAGTATCACGTAGGCTCGGTAACCTGGGCTTGTAGAGTAGCCAAAAACACACTGAGGTGCTCTCGAGGGTATCTGCAGATTAGGATTCCCTACTGATAACGGAAAAGCAACAACAAAGGATGCTGCCCAGGAAATCGCGATAAGAATCTTTGCACGGTAGGGGTTCAGTTTATCTTGCCTCTGAACTATGATAAGAAATCGGTCAATACTAATAATAAGAAGAATGGCTACCCCCTCTATGACAAAAAGCCAGAAGAACATGGCAGAAACTCTGCAAAATATATCCCCAAAAATCCACTGAGTGGTAATGATCGTTATCAGAGCAAATGGCATGTTCAGCACTGCCAGCAGCAGGTCTGCAAAAGCCAGGCTTGCTAAGAGGATATTAATTGCAGATCGCATAGCTGCCTTCTGGTAGACCATCAGGCAGACAACAAAGTTTCCAAGGAAAGAAACCAATAGGATAAATATCATAGCAGCAGAAAGAATGATCTGGAGTGGCAAACTCAAGCTCCTGAAAACTTCTTGCGATGGCAGGATAGCTGTAGTGTTTACCAGGAAAGTACTTCTCTCAGTGGTGAGCACGGCACCTGAACTATAGCTCAACGGCTGTGTTGTGCCACTGTGAAGCAAGAACTGGGAAGTGGTAAAATTCGTATAGGCATTTTCATAAACAATGAAAGTAGCATTTGAGGTCCCAGAGTGGGCCAGCGTCAACATTGCTGAGAAAACCATTGCTTCAGGAAAAATGAAAGCAGAACCGAAGGTCTTCAAGGCATTTCATCTTGTTCAGGCAGTATTTTTAACTGGTCATTTAACAATCAAAATTCGAGGTTTGAAAGCATCAAAGTTCTTAAGTTCATGTCAGTATTTCCACCTGAAAAAGAAGAAAGAAATGTAAATAAACAAAGTAAAACTCTCTGAAACCAATGGGAACCTAATGATTGCTCAGCTTTCCTTAACGACAATACTATCCTTAATATATGTTTAAACTTCAGGTTGATACAATTTACACGGGAGTCTCTTAATATCTGGCCTTTCTCTCATAGATCCTGCTCCTGTAGTCCTGCCAATACTGTACAATACTTTCAATTCACCACGCTTTTTTCCTACCATAACCAAGACTGGAAAACTTTTGTGTTTGAAAACAAACTTTACTGATTAAGAGTCAAAAAAATCAAATAAATATTTTTATTTAAATCTCGTAATTTTTGACCTAATTTTGTTATTTTGTTTTGAAATTTCCTACAGGTGGAAACTTTAATAACATTTCTAAATAGCTTAAACAGTATCAGTATATTGCCTATCTGCCTGTTTGGTAAGCACTGAAAAGCCTATTTATCCAAGTTAATGTACATAATACAAAATTCTTGGTTCTGTGTCAGTCGTCCACATCAGACGCGTCAGGAAAAACATGCAAAATATCCTACCCTGTTATTACGAAATAACTTGCCCACAGGATAAAAGCATTGCTCTATTTGTTTCATTTAGGGGCTGACTCATATTAAGGTGCAGGAAACCATCACTTCTTTGGTCACTACAACTCTTCCCCTGGCAGTAAGTTTTCCTGCTTTCACTGGTCTAGGCATGATTTTGTTAATTAATCTTGGTATCCCATATAATTTAACCATGTGCTTCCTCTTTTTCCTTGTAAATCTAATCCTTAGACATGCTGCTGAACTCCCTCCCTCATCATTATAGAGTCTTAGAATGGTTTGGGCTGGAAGGCTGGGCAGGGACACCTTCCACTAGACCAGGTTGCTCAGAGCCCCATCCAACCTGGCCTTGAACACTTCCAGGGATAGGACATCCACAACATCCCTGGGCAACCTGTACTGTGCCTCACCAGTCTCACAGTAAAGAATTTCTTCCTAATATCTAGTGTAAATCTCTCATCCTTCAGCTTAAGACCATTGCCCTGTCCTTGTAGAAAGTTGCTCTCCAGCCTCCTGCAGGCCCCCTTTAGGTACTGACACAATGCAGGATTTTCTTTTGTAGGTTACAAGCACCATCTTGTTGCACTATTACTACTAGTATTGTACTGTTACATATACTTATATGTACATATTCTTAACAAATAAAACGCAAAGGAGTTGAGAGCTCTCTCTGCTTTTCAGCGCTAGCTCCTCCCCTCTATCTTGGACTACTAAATTAAACACTCTCAGAGCACACTGGCATCTGATCAAGCTGGAAACCAGAAGGATTCTATGCCCTTTTCAAAAAATGATCACTACAGCCAGAAGCATAAAATGGGCTTCACCTCATTCATTCTGGATGACAGCAATAGTCCCTTCTGGCTGTTTTCATGTTTATCATCAGAAGAGGGATAAAGGCATTTCAGAGGGCAATCTCTCTCCTCCATCTCTGCACATGATGACAGGCTTTTGCTACTAATACAAGCAGCTTATGCTTGGTAGCACAAACCCTGCCCACAGTATTTATGCAGGTTCTGTTTAGTATCAATGTCAAGCAAAAATAAATGGAAGAAGGAATGCTTTCTATGAATTTACACAAGGACCACACGCTTTGTGTAGGATCAAAAGCTTACCCTTTGCTGGATAATACTCTACCGGCAAAGAAATTAACTGTAAGACGACAAAGTCTGATCTATGCCCCCAGTTTGGACTTACAGCAATCGGAAAGCAAGCCTGCTCAGGCTGCTGTCAAGAATTCATCAAGTAACATCAGCACTATGACCTGCTCCTTTCATTCTCTGACTCTGCAAGCTAATCTATCACTAGATGATTTCCAGAGCCAGACTACCATCAGCATTTTTAAGACAAATAATTAACCTCTCTGTGTCCTTTAATTTTCAATGTTATCATGAACAGATATTATTATAAACATCCTAATTTAATTTACTCTCGTGATGGGCT
Organism: Eulacestoma nigropectus; assembly: GCA_013397775.1. Classification (NCBI taxonomy): domain Eukaryota; kingdom Metazoa; phylum Chordata; class Aves; order Passeriformes; genus Eulacestoma; species Eulacestoma nigropectus. The sequence goes on along the minus strand of VZTE01001295.1, from coordinate 123,263 downwards.
GACACTGGCTGGAAACCAGGTGCCCACAAGAGCTGCTCGTTCACTCTCTTCCTCAACTAGCCAGTGGAGAAGAAATATTACAAAAGGCTTGTATGTTGAAATAAGAACAGGGTGAGATCACTCACCTGTTACCATCCCAGGCAAAACCTCAACTTGGGGAAATTAGATTAAATTATTACCAATTAAATCAGAGTAGGGTAATGAGAAAATAAAGCTAAATCTTAAAAACACCTTTACCCCACCCCTCCCTTCTTCCTGAGTTTACTGTTCCGCTTAATTTTCTCTATCTCCTCCCCACCAGCAATGCAGAGGGACAGGAAACAGGGGTTACAGTCAGTTCATCACATGTTATCTCTGCTGCTCCTTTCTTGTCAGGGGGAGACTCCTCAAACTCTTCCCCTCCTCCAGAGTAGGTTCCTCCCATGGGAGACAGTCCTCCATGAACTTCTCCAATATGAGTCCTTCCACAGGCCACAGTTTTTCGTGAATACACAAGCATGGGTCCCTTCCACTGACATTGCTCCTATTGGTGACAGAGGAAGCTTCTGGCAGCTTCTCACAGAAGCCACCACTGCAGCCCCCCTGCTACCAAAACCTTGTCACACAAACCCAATAGAGAGTCACAAAAATTCCACTTTCTAGAGGTCTGACTGCTCAAATGAGAGTTACAATTTTCTATTTTATTGTATTATATTTCTATTGTAAAACTCAGCAGAAGTATACAAAGCTACATACATTGACATTTTGCAAAAATGACCAATTCCATTAATTTTATTATAGTTTTTTCTTTCCCTCCATTCTTTCTCTTTAATTTTATTTTTACACTAACTCCTTTAGAGAAAACCTCAATTTTAATTAAAGGCTAAAGCATATAGAATAACCAAAGCTCTTCTTTCTTTGATCTATATAAACTTTCCCTTTCCTTGTCTTCTTTAACATTTTTTATAATAAAATATATAGCCAACAGGAAAAAGGTTAACAGAACTTTCCAGAATAAGTAAGAAATATTTTAGCAATGAACAAGAAAATCTCACCCAAAATTCCACTGAGGTTTATGACTCCACAAGTTGAGAATACTATGAAGGAAAGGAAGCTGTAGCATTCTGCAGGGACTGCAAAAGAACATAAATTCAACAAATAATTCTGGATTTAAAATCTTGGAGCAAGAAAATTAGATCCCCAGGGCAGTATCTTTTAGAGCTAGGTAAGCAATACGTCAGCAAAGGTAACTTCTGCATTTCTGATTGGCTTTGAATAGGTCTCTCCAGCAAGGCTCTAAAAGAAACTAATCTGCCATTAGATAAATGTAAAACCCTCTTACAGGTAATAATCAGTTTCAAATAGGAAACAAAAAAAGGAGTGGTAGTTTGTCAGAGAAAAAAGGTCACTGGAATGATCCTACAAAGAAAATCTTTACTGGGGTTCAAGCTCTTTAATCTATAGAGAAGAGGGAAATGCAAAACCATGACATTTGCTGATGATGAACATGAACTGTTTTTCAGGTCAATTTAATAAAAACAAAGGTCAACTATAAAAAGGTACAGAGAGATCTCTTGAGAATTAGTGGCAAGTTAAAAGTCTGCCCTATAAAATTCTGTGCTAGAGATAAAGCTATGCCTGTACTGAAAAAAGTTTTCTTCACAGTAACAGATGGTAAACCAATAATTACCATCCAGAAGAAAAGCAGATCTTCAAACTTTCATAGTCTGCTCTATGAAAATATCAGCCAAGTGTTCAGAATTGTTAGCAAAGGAACTCAGAGGAAAACCAGGAGCTAGCTATATATACTCGGTGTATTTAGATACACCACTTGCTACAGTACACATCTATGGCACCTCTTCACTACTGTGTTCAGTTCTGCACCACCTGATCTCTATTCAAAAGTGACTGAAAAAAGGTATCAGGGAGGTCTACTGAGTTTTTAGTAGCACAGGCTAAGTGAATGATTGCTGTCTCTCATAACGTAAGAACAGGAAAAGTCGAAAAAACACAAAACACCTCTGGAGGTCATCCTCTCCAAGCTCTCTGCTCAAGCAGGGCCACCTAGTAAGAAGGCCACAGTAGAGAAAAATTGTCTCCTGATGCTCAGGGGGAATTTCCTGTTTCAGTTTCTGCCCACTGCCTCTGTCACTTGGCACCACTGAAAAGATTCTGGCTCTGTCTTGTTTGTACCCTCCCTTCAGGTATTTATATACATTGATAAGATCCCCCAAGCCTTCTCTGCTCCATGCTGAACAGTCCCACCTCCCTCAGCCTTTCCTCACAGAAGGGATGCTCTAGCCTCATCATCTTTGTAACCTTTCACTCTGCTCTCTTCAGTATGTCCATGTCTCTCTCGAACTGAGAAGCCCACATTTGGAAATTCTTATTTCATGTAATTATGAAAACACTTGCCAAAGGATGTTGTGGATGCCATAGAGCTTCTGTGAATTCAGACAGCAATTTAGACATATTTCATATCATTATACAGATGTCCATGTCAGAAAGAGGTGAATCACCCATCTCTCTCTGCTGACTGCAAAGGATACTTGGCCATCTGATTTGAATACAGACATCTGAGCACATACATGCAGTTACTTGACTAGCTTTAAATATACATAACAGAATTTGCTCACTCAGATTAAGTTTACATCCTTTATGCTACACAACCTCACGCTCTAAAGTATGACGTTCAGCAGAGGCTTAGATGATAACACATATCATAAAAGCTTTAAAAAGGAAAAAAATCAAACAAAAACCAGACAAACAACTGCTAATGTTCCATAGTCAACAATCAAAGTTTCAGAAAACACTGCTTTATCCTAAATTTTCCTTCTAAACAGAAGAAACCAGATAAGGGGAGAAGGAGCAAAAGCATTCTGCACCCTTAACTCAGTTGAAAAGATTGTGCTACCCTACATCTCTCAAGTCAGTAGCACCCAGTATATAGCAAAGGACAAAGGACTCACAAGTGTCTACAGTTTATTCCTAACAAACCCAGAAAAAGTGCCTAAGAAAAATAATCTCACATATGTTCTCTCACCATCCCAGCTCTCTATGCAAATAGCTACATCCTCTTTTGTGCTTTCTCCCCTCTGTGTGATGTTTGCATGTTTCTCTGTGCAGCATTAAGAGAAGAGGAGGACAATGACCTCATCCAAGCTGCTGCCTGGACCCAGCCAAGTGTTTAAAGCGGAAAGAGAGCACCAGCCATTTGGCTAGTGCAAAAGCCATCAGCCATATCTTTTCAAGAAGGCCAAGAGAGTGAGCAGTGATCAGCTGTTGCAAAGAAGACACCCAAGCTAGTAAGAGGACTGCAGGCTTTGGATTGCATGCAGAAATTAATTCTTGAGTGTTGTTCCTGTGCTCAGTGCTTCCTGATGTTTTCGAGCTCTGTGCTCTGTTTATCACTCTGGGTATGAAATGTGTGCAGTGCATACAGAATCTGTACGCTCAGATGTGGTTTGGATTCACACTTACCTAACCTGCAGGCAATGCTATTTCTTGGCTATCATTCTTCATGAAAGTTACTGACAACTCAGCCAATAAATTCAAGACGTTCCCTTCTGTTGCAATCATATATAAATTTTTCTTCTTTTTTTTTTTCTCCCTACTTAAAGGCCTTCTTCCATGAGCATGCACGTGATTATTAAACATGTGCTTCCCACCCTTCTTCCTACCTTCCTTTCCTACTTCCCCAAAATTATGTAAAGATAGAAATATAAGATTAAAGAAACCAATAAGAAAATTTCACAGCAACAGCATTTCAGTCCTAACTTGCTCTTTGAGAAAGGCAGATCCTGTAATTGCAAAGCCCCAGTCCTTGCTGAATGGTAATCACACAGCTTGTAAAAGACAACCATGCTTTGATCGTTTAAATGGGTAAGCCTACTGATGGTCAGGTAACTCAAGCAAGAGACAGCTAGGTACCTTTTTGTCACAGCATTCTCACTTTTGGAGCATGTACTCTCACAGATTCTCTTCAGATGCAAAAAAGCTTCATACAACCACTTTTTTCAATTTCAGTGCTGAAATTTACTGTGTATGCACATTTTCTCTCAAGCAAGGTTCTCACTCATATGCAACTTTCTTTTTATGGAACATAATAGACACAATTATTTCAATGAAGTGCATACTTAAGGCTAAATAACACACAAATTCCATTCATCAAATATAATTATTGCTAGAACTATGGCGTCTGTTTTTAACAGCTTTAGAAGCTAAAAGGTTCCTGTTCAAAATTTGGATAGCATGCTCAACTGGAAATTAAAGATTGTATCTTATATGCAAAGCTGACATCTGTCAAAGCCAGGAACTCCAAAAAAGACAAAAGAGGGATCATAACAGTGCCATAACAACAGTTAACTCAGATCAGAACACACTATGAACAGCTGCCAAAATGTTCAATGACTTAATAAATGTCTGCTAAAAGCAAGCATATTTTCAATACTGACCAGCACCAAGATTTCATCCAGCATACAAAAATCATTCTTATTTAGAAACCTGAAGGTAAGACTGCCTGGTACAGTGATCCTATTTCTTGGGGATGTTCTAAGTGGTCCCAGAAGCTTCTGCACGCTTTATAGCTTCTATCAATGGTTTTATTTTACAAGGAAACTTCGGCAAAATGAGATTTTTTGCAACATAAGAAACATTTAAAAAGCAAAATATTCTTAGGGGAAAAACAATAAAAAGAAGCATGAAGGCCACGGGCTTATTTTCTTTTCAAAAGAATTTATGTGCCACAAGAAAATACTCAAGTATGTGCTCTCTGGCACCCCATTATTGCACAAAGCAGCCCAGGACATACACCCCTCTCAATACGAATCGAGCATTGTTTCCTATGCAATTAAGCAGAGGCAGGAACATGTTGCAATAGAATCCTTTCTGCTAACACCAGTGAAGAGAATGAGTCAGAGCACAAAGCAGCAGGGACAATGTTCTTACTCACCTAAAAGGAACCAGCAGTTTTCAGTTTTAATACCTATTTACATATAACCTAAATTGAAACTAATCAAGTACACTGCATGAGTAGATGACCCACGAAACTATTCACAAGAGGCATTACTTTAATTTAGAAAATTGTTCTTTTTTCCACTCTATAAACACTTCTGTGGCAGTTTTCATAGGAAAATACTGTGGGAAACAGTCACCTCTGCTTTGGGTCATTTAATATAACTAATTGCCCTCTCGATGATATTTTCTTATGACCCTAATTCAGAGAGCCATTAACTGTCAAGAAACATCAGTCATGGTAGTCATTATTACTACTGTAAACCACAAATACTCAAAATGGAAAAAATAATTCTATTTTCTTAGCTTTTGGGAAAAATCATGTTCTCAATTTGCAGATCACGTGAAAGGACTTGGGCAGTCCTAGGTTCATTTCTAGTACTGTCATATTTCCCCTGACTTCTAACTTTCCCTCTAGCTCAATGGTCACATTAACCATATTCATGATGAAGAGCTGAGTGAATATTGTAGTACACAGAATAAGAGTGAACACTGAACATTATTGAAAACCTACTATTTTAATTCACAGTCTCCGCCTAGCTATTAACATGCAACTAACAAGTTGAAAGCTTCCTAAATGATTGGATTCCTAAATTTCAGTGGACCTTTGGATTATACATGCAATCACTATATGTCAGTGTGGCAACCAAAAAACCAACATACAAAACCCAAAGCATACCAATCCAGATGGACTCCCATGAAGAGCAAGAATCGTAAGTCATCTTGTGCTGTTTTGTTCAGCAAATTATTCTCTTCCCAAATAACCTGCCAAAAAAATGAAAAAGTAAAATGTGACATATTTACATTCAAGGCAGGACAAGAGCAGAATAGCTAAGTTCTCCCTGTAATAAAACTGTATTTTTATTGGGAGACATAGAATATGCTGTGTCTCCTGACAGAAGGCAGATCGCATGCCCCTTTCTGGCAGAAGGTACAGAAAGGACTAAGGCATCAAAGTTTCACCAAACCAAAGAGATCCTGAGCTATGTCACCTGTGGGTCATAAAAATCTCACCATTTAATACTAGTATCTGCCAGGGTCAGAGTAACACATTGTTTCAGGTCTCATTCAGCTACATTTATTTCACTTGTAGACAAGCACACAGCAGCTAGCTGCCGTAAGTCTTACTAGATCTATCAAAATAAATTCTTAGCCTTAACCATCAGGATCCTGATCTTGATATTCCCAAAGACTCTCAAAACAATAACATTTAAATTTAGAGGTTACTACTGAACATCATAAAGAAGATGAATAAATTTTCCCCAAACAGCAAAGGTAACAGCATAACAGCACTGGAAAAACAAAGGACAAGAAAGCAGGTCTAGAGAGGAAGAATATATCACTAAAGTTTCAATGCAGGATCTCAGCACCTCCTTCACACGTGCTTGTACCAATCAATCATCATCTCACTGATAATATGCCTCAGATAGTTAAAATTATTTCTGCAAACTGGGCCTAACAGCTAAAAAGCTGCATATTGTATTATGATCTGTTCTTAACCAAGAAGATCAATTTTCAATGAAGCTTTTCCTTACACTTTTAGAAGGAAGCCATAAAATTTCAGTGAGCCTTGAAAACTGTGTTTATGTCACACTAATAGATTTAAGTGACCGAATTAATTTATAAATATTGTTTATATATATAAAGCAAGAGGACAAATACATGAGACACTTTACATGCTTGTTTTTAAAAGGCTACATAACTTTTAATTTCTGCAAGAATAAGCTTTAGGAACATCTGTAAGTCACCTCCACACTGGAACAAAAGATGTCAGGATCCTTCAGGAACAGGTTTCTATATAAATGATGTACACAGTGGTTGAAGGACAAACCAGCCAATGAGTTCACGACGGCCTTCAGCAAGGGAAGCAATAAGAACGAGCTGCACTCCAAGACCGCACATAATGTACTGACCCCTCCGATTATTCAAGTACTGAGTTTCTGTAGCTGCAGCCAACTTAACATGGACTTCAAACACCCAAAGCATAAGGCTTGATTTGCCAGACTGGAGTCTGCTGAGACATCTGCCTTCTGCAGAATACATTATCTAGCCACAATAGAAGCCGGTATCTGAAGGGTTTTTCTGATAATCTAGTGATAGAAGTTGTTTCCCATTAGCACAAAAATTTGGTCTTTACATTTATTCCACAGAACAAGGAGAGAAGGAAAACAATTCTCAGATTTACCTATGGATAAAAGAGATAAAAAGTAGGCACTGGATTATTATAGACTTTCTCCATTTGGTTTGTTCCCTCTTTAGTGAGATCAGTAATATAAACTGTTCATCTTCCCTCTTCTGCTTTCTGAAGCATCAAAGAAGTGAATAGGTTTGCAAGGAGGCAGAAAACTACCGAGAGCCTGGACAGATTAAATACCTCGATAACCTCTAAGATCTTCCCACCAGACAAGCACATCCTCTGACACAAGAGCCATTTCCAATCTCTGCTTACATGATCATAGAAAACATTCCCAACTCTCATTAAAATGAACATATCTTTAAAATCAATTTACACAAGCATCCAAAACATCACAATGAACCATGACATTCTTTCACTTCAAGTCTTCAAGAAAGAAAAAAACAGAAGTACTTTTTCTAAGTAAATCTGGAAAATTTTATTAAATTGGAGTACCTTGCAGAGCTTGCTGGGCAAGATTGCTTTGGGTAGTTTTCTGCTGACAGTTTGGGATCAACACTGTTTCATAATGAAATTACTTTTTTCGCCGCTCTATTATAAATGATTAGTCAGGCTTTCTTCTAAGAACAGAGGGGAAAAGCTCTGTAACTTTTCCCAAAATTTCAGTGCAAGGATTCCTGTTCATGCAAAGAGCTCTACTTGTGGAATTACAATCTTGATGATATCAGCATTTAGACCTGGCAGAGCTACTGAAAGGGTAGTCCTGACCTTTTCCTCCTTCATTCACTCATTCCTGAACCCAGCTCCCCAGTCCCAAAGCAGAAGGAATCACCTGGACTAAAACAGACCCTGGAAAGCAAATTCAAAAGCTTCATATTTCTGGTCTGGAGCTGTAAGATCCTGGGGAACACACATCAAGGCTTAAGATCTAGATTTAGCTTCTACATACTAAGAGGTATTTTAATTCAAGACAGTTCTGTGCCACAAGCAAGGATGGTGCAAAAACTTTACTTACTGATGATCATAGGGAAATTTGCATCTTATTAGGTCTATTTTGATTCCCCAAGCCAGGAGCTGTCATTTCCACAGAACTGAAATAGTGGAACTAAAATCACAAAGATCTTAAAAATAATTAAACTTAAAGGTGTTTCCCACAAGTATTCAGATTACATTAAAGACTTAGCAAGAGGCTAGAGAAGGTCAGAAATATTAAGAAACTGCTTTTCAAATGAGCCGTAACTTTGTTACGTACTTTACTGACAATTCTCTACGTCTTCTCGTGCCTAGACTATAGCCATATTTTATCAAGTTTTCCTAACATTTTCTTATACTAAATCAAACCACAGGCGACAATGAAGTGAAGTACTGAAAGTTTACTTCCTTCACAAAAAAGTCAGTCCATCAGAAGATAATAAGCAAGTAAAAAACCCTGCTTCAAGTCAGAAAGCTTTAAGAGAGTTGCCCTCAGGCTGTTTTGGCTTTTCAACTACAGAAATTTCTCCAGTATATTCTCTGAACAAAAGACTGAGCTCTGTGAAAATGGTTCACCTTCATATACCTTAAGGTAAAGATCTAAAGGCTCCTTGCATTACATCATACTTACTTTCTCAGTAGTGCCCCAGTACACCCAACATACACTACTGCATTGCCTTCTGCTAAAAACAGGGGAAGATGAAGTTTTTAATTTGCCAGTAGTTTTGACAACAGCTGTTAACACACTGTCTTTTGTAAGCGAGGGCTTACAAAATTCAGCTTGCAAAAATGGTAACGCCAGCAGCAGCACTCTACACACTGGTGGAATTGATGCTGTCTCTCCCACAAAACCAAATCTGTTTCTTGAAACAAAATTTATTTTTAAAAAAAAAAAAATCATCTTTTTATAAAAGGACGCAGAGATTCTAATGAAAAGGTGATTAGAATGACCAAATGCGTACTCTCTTCAGACAGCGTGCTGCCCACAAGTTCCTGGGATTTGATTTAGCTCCCAGAGCAAAGCAATCAGCCCTGCTTCTGCTTTTCCCACAGGGATTCAGGTCATGCTAGAGCCAAGTTCTGTGCCAGCCCAGGAGTCTTGCTGCTGCAATACAGGTGTTACGGATCTCACTTCTTGGTGCTTGGTTCACACGGAAGAGCTGCTGGTAGCAAGCCACATAAAGTAACTCCTGCTCACAGCAACCTGCTCTGAGAATGCTCAAAAGCTGCAATGGTAAGATTTAGCTGAGAACTAAGCAAAGATTTACTTTATATGCTGTCATGCGTTGAAACTGAGTTGATTGACAAGCTTTTAAGCCAATGCGCTTTTGTGAATTTTGTATATTTAAACCCCGTGCAAGGGCGGGAAGTTCCTCTCTTGTCCCTGGTTCTCTGGATGGAGAAGGGGGGGCCTCTGGGCCCAGCCCGGGCTCCTGCCTGCCCCCCCCTCACCCCTCTCCCTTCCCTCAGAGCTGCGGGCAGCTAAACTATCTATGGACTGCTCAATAGCCGAATCCATCCGGCTCAGCTTCTGGAGAAATCAGGAGGGGCCTCCCCTCCCCCTTCATGCAGCCCAGGGGGAGCGTCCTCTCTCCCCTCCTGCAGCCCGCGCAGACCCAGCGGGACCAGCGGAGCCTCCTTTTCCAGCCTGCACAGCTCGCACCGAACTGAACAGCAGCGCAGCCCG
>VZTE01001295.1:100293-113117 GCA_013397775.1 Eulacestoma nigropectus | reverse complement strand
TGTAGTTGTGAAGCAGCTTTTAGAGGTTTGTGAAGAAGCAGAGAGCCTTTGTGTTTAAGCTGGAATAATTCATGTTTAAAAGAGACTGGAAGCAGAGAACCTTTGTGTTTGGGCTGGAAGAATTCATCTTTAAAAGGACTTGTAACCCCATGTGATGGCCCATGATTGCAGTATGAATATACTGTGGAATTGTCATGGGAGAGATAGTTCACTTCAGTAGATGGTTTCCGGGCGGACTACTGAGTTGTGAATTCCACAGTACAGCAGAAAGAACCTTTTTCCCTAAGCATAAGAAAGAGACTTTTAAGGACTGCAACACTGACCAAAATTGTTACCTTTTGTGCGAGGTGGTAAAAGGAGAGGAGAGTGCTGGAGGGAGAAAAGGAAGGGGGGGGGAAAGGGTTTCTTTTTGCTTGGAGAGTGCTGGAGGGAAGAGGGTTTTGCTTTAACTTCCTTTTATTTCTTGTTACTTTTAACTCTGTTAGTAATAAACTTCTTTATAGTCTTTCAAGTTTTAGGCCTGCTTTGCGTTTCTTCTAATCCTTGTCTCTCAGAGTAAGTAAGATGTGATCAAACTACTGCACTAAATTGGTGTTTCTGCCCGGTTTCAAACCAAACCCGTTACATATGCCTATTTATATTATAACTTTTCTTCTTATACATATACACGTGTGCACATATGCATGTATTTCCAATACTTATTATCATCTCTGTTCAGCCAAACATAGAATGCTTAATACAAAAAAATAATCTAACAGTTATAAGTGTTTGTTTGATTTTTTCCTCCAGATTTACCCAAAACTTTGCTTTCATATATTAGTCTATTAAAAATCAGCTATATGTTACAGGAGTAACTTATCTTTCCTAATACAGAAACACAAAATAAATTATTTTGGGATCATGCCAGCCAACCAGACTAACAATTTTAAGACAACAACTATTTTGGATAAAAAATCCTAGTCAGAAATCTATTCACACTAGAGATTTTACAAGGCAGTTAAATTAAGAGTTCCTATCTGGACAACTCTCCGGGTGAGATGACGTATTACAGACCCTATGCAATACAGGCACTAACAATTTCTGTACAGACCCAAGAAGCAGGGCTTGGAACATGCATCCCAAAGAGATAAAAAAACATTGATTACATTTGCAAGCCAAAAATGTTTAAATGAGCCATGATGATTGCTAAAGCACACTTTTGTTTTCATGTAATACAAGAGATCAGTACTTCAGTTTTGGGGGGTTTTTTTTAATTATAAAGATGCAAAGCAAACAAATATGTGCATCAACTGAAGAATTCAAAGCCTTTTTAAGAACAATCTTTGTAAGTACCTTGTAATTTCTAGTTACAAATAAATTAACAGTTAATCAAAGGGATTTTGTACTACTCATTAGTTCTGTGCTACTTGGGAATGGTTAAGCAAACAGTAGACCAAATCAAATGCCTTGCATAGATAGTTACAGCAGTTCTGAGTTCACAAACTTCATATTTAAGAAAGTCTTCTTTCCATGGAAACGCTCCTTCACTAATAAGTTAGGGATTTTCACACTATTTTTATAAAGTAATAAATACAGAAAAACCAAAAACCTGAAAAAACACACACCCCCACAAAACAACCAATCAACACCATCAAAAAATAAAAACATCCCAAACCCCTCACACCTAGAAAGAGAAGTATTACCTTACCAGAAAGGTGTAATCCATTAATTCCTGTTGTCTTCCACTTTGGTAGCTAAAGATCATATTACCCTACTCAACCAAAGGCTGTTTAAGTATGCTCAACTAATGAATTTTGCAAATAATAGTTTCTTCAGTTACAGAGAAGTTTATTTAGTCTCAATTTATATATGAAATACATGCTGAGAAAATACTGCATGGAATTTATCATCTGCACCCAGAATAACTCTAAATAGCATAATAAATATAACATGTAACTTCTATACAATTACAACTACTCAATAACAGCCTAAAAATTCAGACCCAGAGACTCATACCAACTTTTTAAAACACTAAACATGAAAAAGTTAGAAACAACTCAAAGTTATGGGTATGATTTATAGGAAAACAAGTCCAATGACATCCACCATGAGATAAGAAAATTAAACCCTTGTCTCTATGTTCTCTCTAAATCTCTTTATAAACTTTAATGATACTGCTGAAATTAACATTATTCAGCATAACACATCAAAAACCAACACATGTTAAATCAGAAGTGATGGTTCTCCTGTATTTCCAACTCAGGAGAAAATAAGAAAAAAGTTCTTTATTGACAGCTTTCTCATGGGTCCTACTGCTCCTTCCACCACACAATGAGCACACAGGGAGTGACTTATAGGAAAGATTCAAGGCATCAGGAGCGAACAGCCACCAAGACAATTGAACTTGCTCAGTTCCAAAGCCCCTCAGCAAAGGAGGGATTAAAGAGGACAAGTCATGTTTTACATGCTATGAAGTTCTAGTCTGTGCCTAGTTACTGTTCCAATGAAAAGACAGTGTCAGATCCTGACCCATATGCAAACTGACAGTACTCATATAAATACAATAAATCCAGTCATTTGACAATCATGGAGGGAAAAGTTATGGTGCACTTAATGCCATCTCCACAGAGACCTCTGCTGCCTACCTGGCTGAAAAGACCAGAAACAGTTCTCTCAAGTGTACTCTAAATAATAGTTCAAACGCTGCATGTTGGGAAGGTTTAACACTGCTGGAACAATGACACATTTTCCAGAATGTGTTTTACTGAAAACAATTAAACAACAAGTTTAATTTCAATTCACAACACATAGAATGGGAATTTTACCAACCACCTGTACATACTTGAAAACCTTCCTTAGCGTTCCACTTCATATTTAGCTCACAAACTACCTTTGCTTGGCAAGTTCTTACCATTTTCAGTCTTACCAAGAGCTCTCCAGACCTCCTTTTTGTTACAGAAGTAGGTTAAGGCAAGTTTCTGAAGCTCCGCAGACTGAACCATTGCCTGTCCTCCTCCCAGTCCACCTTGCCAACAGGAGAGGTTGCTGTCTGTCCTGCAGGCTCAGTCAAGTCTTTACCCCTATTAGCTGCATGCTTAGCTAGAATGGCTCAGGTATGGTTGCCCTTCTCACCGGTAAGAAAAAAAACCACCTCTGCTCCATCAGTCAGTAACTCTGGTCTGGAAACTTGATACATTTTCAGCAAAAGTACTTGCAAAAGAGAGCCAGGTATTTTCTTGGGCAGAGCAAGTATCAAAACCACAATTCAATTCCCTTGCTCCGAGCAACTTCATGTATGTATATCAAAAAGCTATAATACAGATGTTTATACATGAAGTTCAAAACCTGTAATTTCACCAGGTCTGTAGAAGCTCTGTTCTCTCCCAAGTACTCTGAAGCAACTCAGATCACTTCCTCATTCCAGTTTCTCAGTCAGACCATACTGTGGCCAGGTCTTTATACACTGTTATCTATCCACTGGTCAGTAGTTTGAAGGATTATTTTAGAACCTGTTTCACTGTACAGGTTCTGCCCCATTTTCTGATTTCCATAGCAAATTTTTGTTCAGTGACCCACATGCCAGGCAGTTTGAGGGGGAAGTTAAGGTACCTTTTATAAATACTAATAAAGCAATGAAAATTAACGAACCATAAAATACAGGAAATTAACTTCTCTTCACATCATCTAGCTACCCACCTAAATGAGTTTAAAATAACAGCTTCAAGCAGTCTGATATTCTAGGGACACCCAATTGCCACCTCATTTATAGTCGGTTTCCTTAGCAACACTATAATCCATCTGGCTGCAGAAAGCTAAATTCTCAAACCATATCCTCCCCTACACCGGAAATAGGCTCAAAACCATTTATATTTTAAACAGCATACAGTCATCGTGATTACTGAGCTTATAAATGAATCTGGAAAGGCAATAATGTCCTTAAAACACACATGCAAATTCTCACTACTCTAGTTTGAAAAACTGGTTCCCGTACTGAGAATATCTTCCACCAAGAGTTTCAGAAATGAAAACACTTCATCTTTGTTCCACCATGCCCAGCTGAAGAGGCCTCCAGAACTGCACATGGTCAATCAGTTCTCTTAAGATTTTTCTAAGAGAAGTAATTTGCAAGACAAGGATGCAGTGCCATTAATGGCAGCCAAAAAAACCCCGATGAAAGGGTTTGATCACATGAGAAAGTAGAGCCATTTGTCTTAAAAATACTTGCCCTTCAACTTTTTACATCTAAAACTGTAAGTATCATCTATACAAACTCAGCTAGAAATCCAGTCCACAACATTAACTTTTAAACATTAAGAGTGTAAAAATCACAGGTTCAAACATTCAGGAAAGCCAGGTGAAGAACTGGAGGGTAACTAGAAATTTCCCAATGAAACTGGATAGCATCAGACCTTTTACCACCAAGACGAATGGATACAATTTAAAATCACAGAATGTGTCTTAAGCATACACCGTTTTGCATGAATTTAGCAACTTCAAACTTGCAAAGGATATTCTACATATCTGGTTATGTAGAATAGAACCACCACTGCCTACATCTCAAAGACTCATCAACAGCAAGCCAGTCTTTAATCCACAGGATAACTCTGGCATGCAATGAACCATTTCAGTTCTGCATAACTTTGCGTGTCTGCTGTACAGTGGTGGCATACAAGTCCACATTGCCTGACCTGTTGACAGCAACTGAAGAGAGATTTGAGCAGGCTGAGCAGTGAACTGGGTAGGCCTTTTGGCAACGTCTAGCAACTTCGGTAAGTGCTTATCGATATGAAGCCCCAAGCTCAGACCTTAGTAAAGTCTGTTTCCTTACCAGCATCTGGTTTTGCACACACCACCTCCCTCCTCATTTTCTTCCTACTAGGGCTGAGACTGATCTCACCTAATTTCAACACACCTTTGAGGTAACCATATAAGTTTACTCAGCAGTCACACAGAACATGCATTTCTGGAAAGTGAATTCACCTAAAGCATTTCATGTATCTATTTTATTTCTCTTGTTTTGTAACACTACCTTATATGAACACCTCTAGGTATCTACAATGGTCTGCATAAGTCTGCCTGAAAATCTGACTCATGCTTCTATGTAAGAGCTACATAATGCTTAATAGGTACGTTTCTGTAGTTATTTATTGCAGTATATTAATAGGTACAATTCTATAGTTTCAGCAGACTACAGAAATTGCCCTGTCAACAGCTGACACCAGCCTCCTCAAGAAGTGATTCACAAGGGCCCTCCTTCCTGGAGTTAGGATGCTGGGATCCTCAGTGTGCTCTGGAGCTTGCCAAGACTCCATAGAACACTGTAACAGAATCAAGATAACCCATCTTTCCCATCATTTCAGAAATGCAAAATCTTGGAAGACCACCAAAGCACCTGGTCAGTCTGTGACCTGATGCCTAATTCACACTCATTTATACTGGCATCAAGAAACAAAGAATCTGATTATTTATTCAAACAGCTGCATATCCAAGAACAGAGACAGACTTTGCAAACAGTGCAAAAAAAAAAAAAAAAAAAAAAAAAAGGAATATTCCAGGGCTTTTACATTTTCAGCCTTGCCAATAATAGCTTGAAGTATATCACCATATTGTCAGTGTACCATGAAGATGCTTTTTCAAGTCTATCATTTATGGTGGCCTTGAAAACACACATTTAATCCAGTTCATTTGGATCCAGCAGTTAACAGCATAAGTGCCATTACCTGAGATTTCATGCTTTGATTTGATATCTCCAGAAAAGATGAATGCAGTTGGAAATTGCCTTCTTATCAAAATGAAGGGAATGGGGAGGGAAAACTCTCCTAACTTCAGTCAGCAAATGCACTCAACTCCATCCCTATCCTCATAATAAACGCAATGGAAATTTCTGACGGCAGACGCAGATGTCCCAATATCAGTAATGCATAGTACAACTTCTCCCTGTTATAAATACTCTCAACATGCCTTTATGAGTCATCATTAAATATTGCCAAATTTCTTTTAAATGTCACCTCCTTATCATAAGTGACACACTTGGAGCTTGAGCAGACATGCTGAATGAATTCAGTTGTGTAAAAGATAGAATTAGCTCTTCTCAGCTCTACCAACTCATGAACCCTTCAAACCAGAAATAAGGCATGTGGTGGGAGGCCTCACTGAAAGTCAGTCGATTTTGCTTTAAAAATAAAGACGTAGTTCCTTTCCAGGCCACATAAGTTTTCCAAAGTACTCAATGCAAGCATATGAAGGTCTGGGGTACTAGTGGGCATGTGTACACTGCTGAGAGAATGGAACCACAAATACAGCACACACATTTCTTCAACGTTTCATAACGTGTCTTTGGCTAGACGTGGGAAGTCTGGATTTTTGTTCGGAGATTTACTTTGGTTCTTAAAGTCATTTTGGTAATAGGAGAAAGCACTGGAAATTTGGATATGAATATAATTTAAAATCATTATCTGCACTTCGGAGTTTATATATGCAAAAACATATACACATAAAGTTAGTAATATCAAAATATCCTGTGTATATTATGTTCAATGCTTTTAAACACATGCACAAGTCTCATGTAAGACTCAAGAAAACGGTCTAGAGAAAATTCGGAAGTGACAACTGACAGAAGAAATCAAAATTATCAAGTAATAAAAGGCTTGTTAAGTATTATCTACTGAAAATAAGAACTTAATCAACATATATAATGCGTTTTCAAATTACATTTCAAGCTTTTGACAAAAAGAAAGTCATCTCTATTTTTCACAAGGTATCAGTCTCTATCATTATACACAATGAACCTTGTACAATCCTTTGAAAGGGAAAATTTTATGAATTACACTACTGATGTGGAAAACTTGTAGCAATAACCACTTCTAAGTAGTATCAGGTTTTGAAGTTCTAAGACAGCTTTAGAAAGATGGAATTATTATTTTTACAATTTGCATTAAAAATGCACGCTTTTTCTTCTGCTTTGTTGCACAGTTTTCCCCTTGTGCTCAAAGCAATCAAAACTGAACACCTCTTGTTTGTGAAATTTTTCCTATCGCTTTTTTCTGCCCCCGCCCCATCACTTTTTTGCCTTTTTAATAAAAAGGGAAGATAACTTGCACAAGACAGTAGGGTAATGAAGATAATTTAACTTTTCCTGAAGAACTGAGATACAGAGATGAACATCACCACAAAAGAAACACGCATTGAAGTTAATTATTAAGCATTCAGAATAGGCTGCAAGTAAGACGTGATCATATATTGAGCAATGACAAGAAAATAAAGGACTGGAAAAGTGCTCACTAAGGATTAACCTTGCCTAAATGTAGCTGTCCTGAAAGCTGGACAGAATGGCTAAAAGAGCCATTGAGACTCAAATGATACAAAGCACAGAGACACTGAGCAAATAATACAGCCATAGGTAGAATAAACTACTTTCTGAACAGGCTTATTTTTCTCTTCACTGACTGTGCCTGAAAGGCTAGCTGAGACTACCTCAGAGTCAGTGTAGTACTCTGCAGATAATTTCTAACAGAGCCCTCAAAAGTAGCCTGTAGTCAGTGGGTTTAAATTTGCTATGTGGGGGGTCCATACACCTAACAAGGTGGAAAAAAAATCACAGGATGACATAGCTGGCTTTCAGAAGCCCAGCCTGAAGACTTAGATTTACCTCCTAAACCACTAGCATCTATTCACTACACACAGGGAGACAGTCACCTGATGGAAAATACAATGCATGATCACGTGTGAGAAAGAAGAAATTTCAAACATCTTATCTGTTTCAAAAAGCAAGGCTAGCATTGCTTTTATTTTGCCCCCATAAAGAAAAAAGTAATTCAATTGATTTGATCAGCCTGTTATTGAATAAAGTGTGCAACCATGGCTGGAACAGAATTGTTTTTTATGTGCTTGGCAAAAGTTATCTGTATTCCTAGAAGAAAGTGTGTTACTAAGCATCAGAAAAATATCCGTTGCTTTTAAGAGCTCAAGAACCTCATTCTTCTTGGAGGTTCACAGCAAAGGACAAGGACAATGGACACAAAGCTACAGTATGGTAACTTCAATTAGGCCTTAGGAAAAAAACTTCACAGTGACAGTGGTCAAACACTGGAACAGGTTACTCACAGCGGCTGTGGAATCTCCATCCTTTGTGATATTCAAAACTCAAGTGGACATGACCCTGAGCAATCTCATTTAACTTTCAACCAGACTCAGCACTGAGCAGAGTGGTGGCCTATGCAACCTCCTGAGGTCTCTTCCAATCTCAATTATTCTGTAGTTCCATGACCCAGCCTCAGTTCACTTAGGTTATAACAGCAATTATTTCCTCACTACAGCCTGTAAAATCCAGGCACTGGATCTCAAAGCCAGTTTCCCCTTTGCTTTCTAGACCTGATCTGCTTGGTCAGCTGACCTGACCCACGCAACTACAGGGCTGCACATGAGATTAGGATAAAATAGTCCAATTGGCCAAATGAAGGGACTAGCAACTACAAATTATATATTAAACCAACAAAGAAAAGGATGTGGCAGAAAAATGTAGAAAGCAACAGGGCAACAAGACAGCCCAGAAAGAAACAGGTAAGTAGATTACTGCAGGGAAAACAACAGTAAAGTCACCAGACAGCACTACCCTGTGGTCAACAGAATGGAAACTGTGCTTCGAAGTCCCACCATCCTCTTCAAGTCAGTTATATAATATTACATAAAAATGAGGAGGTAATGTGGGTTATTTCAGCACACTTTATACATTTGTTCTTTCTCCTTCCATTGTCAATCCACCTATGGATCATGACCTACCACTACATTTTAAACAGTTACAGCCTGAGTTGGCATTTAGAGGTTCTCACTCTGCTAACGACATCAGAAATGATCAAAGATACCCTGAAAAAAAATACACCTTTTACTTCTATTTCTTTTAGGGGTAAAAAAAAGCACTGGGAAAATTACACATCCACAAACTATGGTAAAAAAATTAAGGTTCAAAAGTCAAGCTCTGAAGACTTGAGGCAGCAGTTAAAGCCCGTGACTTAATTAAACCCTTTGACATTGGCTTTAACTATGTGCCTAAATATTACCTATCCACAGAGAACCCATCCTCTTTCAGAAGGTGCATTGCTCACCAACATGAACAAGTGTTCAAAACCTTGCTTTCTCCACAATTATTGTATGTCACCATGTCATATTTAATCAACACAATTCAAGCCTTGTTTTAGTAACTCCAAGGAGGAGAAAATCTAGGAAGAGATGCAAAAGTCATAACCAGTCACCAATTTTGGTTGCCTGATTTGAGATGCAAAGCGTTGTGAAAAAGATTGGGTCCTAGATGGTATAAAGCACAGTTCCCAAAGGCCACATCACCACTACTTAAAAGCTTTAAATTTCCAAACACTTCTGTGCTTATGTGGTCTTGATAATATTCTTTTAAACACAGCTTGTGTAAAATAAACATCTAGATTGAGGTAAATTAGGTTACAGTTACGCAAGAGACTTCTCAAAGTGCCATTCAAACCAGTGGGACTCCACAGATACCTCCAACGTGTTTAAGTGTAAATGCACCTTACCGAACCACTCCTTTTAAACAGGCAGAGGGAAAAAAAAAAAAAGCTCACCTTTCTCCTCAACTACACATAGCAATAGCTCAGTAT
Source organism: Eulacestoma nigropectus (assembly GCA_013397775.1). Taxonomy (NCBI): domain Eukaryota; kingdom Metazoa; phylum Chordata; class Aves; order Passeriformes; genus Eulacestoma; species Eulacestoma nigropectus. Next base: position 103,512 of record VZTE01001295.1, on the reverse strand, counting down.
TAAGAATTGTATTTTATGAGGTTTCATTCAAACAAAATCAACAGGTATTTCACTGAGCCAAGCTGCCTGTTTGGGAAAGTATTTTAGAGTATTAACCCTATGCTCTAAAGTCCCGTAAGTCCCATCACATACTTCAGGTTTACATAAGTATCTAAGTATTATCCTCAGCTGGAAATGAGATGGTTAAACAATTTTCCTATTGAAGTTCAAACTGTGCTACTAGCTAGGTTAGCAAAATAAAGTCTGCCAGCAAATTACAGAGATAAAAAGTACACCATTCTATTAAAGTATTTTATATGAGAGTATTTTATATCTCTATGAGAGGCAGCACAACCTGACAATTTTCGACCTGAAACTCTACTTCTGGATACTACAAGTAGGATTCCTTAGATGATAGTTACACTTCCTCTTGCCTCATTCTCCTCATTTTTAACAACTAAGTCTGACATCTTTTAGAGCATTTAAAAAAAACCCCAAACCAAACTTGCTCTGCCCAACTTGCTACCTGTAACAAAATAATTATGGAAGTTCCATGCGACTGCAGGCCATGGACCGTCACATCTAGCCATCAGGACTGCTTATGGACATGCACTGCCCTGGGAGCACATTCCTAGGCAACCAGAACAAGTCACATAAGCCTTTTCCTGACCCTTTTTACCTCTCCCTTATGGGCAAGTGGGAAAACCACCAAGCCTTCACCTACCTGCACAAGCAGAGAAAAAAGGAAGAAAGCAGCCCTGGCACTTCTAAGCAGCTGACTATGAAAAGCAGCATTTAATAGTGCCAGAGACCCTCAATGCAGGAAAATCAGAACATTACGATTGAGTACAGAGTTAAGGGAGGCTACCTGCAGATAGACTATGTCAGAGATAAATGACTAGTGTAGACTATGTCCACATTAGTAAATCAAGCAATGCCCGGAATCATTCCCTGGAAATGGAATTCACTGTCACACAGACTGCTGAGCTGACACACACCAGCACAGCATCCTTCTAACACAGGCCAGCTACAAGTCTCCCATGCAAATTTCCTGTTCTGGAAGGCAAGAGAGTTAAGCAGCATTGACAAAGGCTAACCCACAGCACTTGGCTTCAGAACCAGAAAATGGTCTTGGGTGCATTTAGCTAACCGCAGAGATGTGATCACAGCCTCTCCAAGCTTTATCTGCTGTTATTCCTAGAGAAATATTTTAGAAGTGGCAAATGCAATGATGAAGCACACAAGCAATGCCTGATCAGCAGCACATGATAAAAGTCACCTACGCATTGTAGCACACAAGAAGAAAATTAGAAACTCGTAGAGTTCATCTTGCCTTCTTCCTGTTTCCTCTGAGTAGGCAGATGTTGCATATAAACTACTAATTTCCAGAGTCTCATTTATTTTCCCACTTTAAAAAAAAAGTTTTATACATTCAGAACACATTCTTACAGTAAGGCTACTCTCTAATAAAGAAGTAAGGTAGAACAGCTAAGAGTTTGTACTTTTGAGTGCTGATCAATTGGCAGTAAATATTTCAAAGTGAAGTTATTTAAAAATTATTCTTCTTCTAATTACTAGTGATTACCAAATTTGCTTCTGTAGACTAAGAATGTAATTACTAGTGAGTCTATTTTGTTATGCTGGAGCTACAGCAATGTTGGCAAATACATTTTCACAATAGATAACTGCAAAATCAACAAAAAACCACATCTGACAACTGACAATACACAGCTATTCCTTGTTACCAATCTTGAAACAAATCTCTCTGACATTTCTTTATGTTTTCAGCTATCTAGAAATGGTCTATTTAAAACTGCCCTTTTCATAATCTGATGCCTTTGATCTAATGTTAGAATGTGCAATATAACCCACAGAAAATGCATTATGCAAAACCCATTTCCCACTGCTTAAGCATTATTATCCATCTCAGTAAGGACAAACAATTTTGTTTAACAGCCCTCTTGGGCACAGATCTAACTTTCCAGCCATGCCGAGCTCTGACCACTGAAAATTCCTATGTTACCTGTATCTTTCTGTAAATGAACTGTTTTCTTGGAAAAGTGTTTTTGTTGATTTACAAGAAAAACTTTATCATATGCTTTGTTTTATATATATACACGTATATAAAAATTAAGCTGCACTGTATCACTTAACTTCTACAAAGCAAGTGAGGAAAACTATCTGGCACACCCAAATAAAAATTACATACTCTTTTAAGTAGATGAAAAACAATCAAAACCAAGCGAGACGTTTCTATTTCATTTTGCCAGGAGCGACACGCACACACGGTACCGACACCGGCAGGTTCAAGAGTTGAGCACAAGCAGCAGCCAGATGAGCAGGTGACAGCAAGCAGACAGCTCCCCCGTGCCTCTAAGCAGTGTCCCGGAGCGCCGGTCCCGGGGAGCCGGTGGGAGCCAGGCCACCTCCCGGGATGGAACCCCGGCCGGAAGCGCGGCCCCCGCCCGCCACCCCCGCGCCCGGCCCTACCGCCGCCGGAGGAGGAGACGGAAGCCCCCCACAGGCGGCTCCACGGGCCCCGGGACGCGGCCGAGCTCGCCCACCCAGCTCCGACAGTGCTCCCGCCCCCGCTCTGCCCCCGCTGCCCGCCGACGGCTCCTGCGGCCCCGCCGGGAGAAGGGGCGCCCAGCTCCGGCTGCCCACGCAGCCTCCTCGGGGCGCCGACCCCCGAGCAGTCCTGGCCCACAGGCACAGATCCCCGGGGCTGGAAAGCCTTCCCGGTGGTGGGACCGCGGCCGGGGCAAGCGGCACAGCCGTGGGCGCTCCCCGCGGTCCCCAGCGCAACTCTCTCCCCGCTCCCGCCGCCCGTCCCGCCGCCCCCTCGGCCGGGCAGAGCAGCAGCCGGTCCCGCGGAACTGCCGCGGCCGCGGCGCGACGCCGGCGCTCGCCTCACCTCACGGTGTGGCCGGAGCCCTGCGGAGCCCGGCGCAGCACAAGCCCGGCCTGAGCCCATCCCTCCGGGAAGTTTCCTGCCATCGCAGCGGCCAGGGAAAACAAAAGCTCCAGAGCCAGGAGCGGGAGGAGGAGGAAGGGCAGCGCAAGCAAAGAAGTGAGGGGCATTGCTCGCCCGCCGCGCCGCTGCCCTGGGCTGCCGACTCCCGCGGAGGGCAGCCCGCTCAGCGCCGCCTCCCCATTTGCTTCGGCAGCGGCTCGGCTGCCCGGGCAGCGCCGCGGAACCGGCCGACAGAGGAGCCGGCAGGCGAGGCAGCGCCTCCCCTC
>VZTE01001295.1:71667-98231 GCA_013397775.1 Eulacestoma nigropectus | reverse complement strand
AAAAAAAAAAAGAAAAGATGAAATTCTCTCATGTCTTTCTGAAACTGCCTTTCTTGGCTTGTGAGCTTTTTCCCCTTGATGTTCAGTGCTGCTTTGGGAAATCAAAATAGGTATTGAGGCAACAACTGTGAACCATAGCAAGGGCATAGTCATACATATTTGTGTCTGGCCAGATTCAGAGAAAATTGAGAAACTTATCTGGATTCACTGCTATAAAAAGGTTAACCTTATAATAGTTGCCCTAGGACAAGCTTGAAGATAAAGCCATTTAACTTTAATGAATAACTTAAAATATAAAGGGCTAGTTATTCTAACTGTTCCTTGGGCGGAAGCAAAAAGGTTTTATTGAAAAAAGACTGTAGAAAAGCTTAGTCATTCAGACCCAAAGAAGCAGGAAAAAACAGGTCTTGCATGGGAAGGAGTTAGGAGAAAATTCTATTGTACAAATGAGGATCCTCTGAATTACACCTCACCCCAGAAGTAGGTTCTACAAGGAGACTGAACTTAATTAGCAGCCACGAACTATGCTTTTATTTTTCTTTTTTTCTTTTTGTTTTTTTTTCCCCCCATAACTCCCCCCTCTCTTGCAGTAGCACTAATGCCTGTGCCTCTCCCTGTGATGTGGCATGGAACAGCAGTGCTGAATGAAGCGCTGGCCTTTTCTATTCCATTTACCAGAGAGGGGGTTGGACAACAACATGCTGATGGCTGGTATGCTTTACTGCTCAAAACAGAGCTGTCTGGTAAGGTAGAATTGATCTAACTAATGCCTCAGTGCAAACAAGGCCTTGAAGGTGGAGTGTCTCTATCTACTGTTCTAATAGTGGAGACAGGTCGCATTAATTCCTGATGTATGCTAAAGGCAGGCAATCTTCATTGACTACGGTGTTTGTTAGCCTTTTCCAGACTCCTTGGTCATTTGCCTAAAGCAATGACTCATTACTCCATCACTGCACTGATTACATTAAATTGTTACTATTATTACAATGAAAGTAAAATCGTGTTGATGTTAATTCACTTTGTGCGCAACTGTCAGAATTCTTGAAACAGGCCTCAGTTGAAAGAAACCTACATGGGCATTTTGGCGTTATTTAGACTCTTTCTGATTATGCTTTTCGATATTGTGTGTAAAATCTTGGAGCAAATGACCAGACCTTTTTGTGAAACCGTTAGTATTGTGTGAGGGGGAATCAGGATATTACTGCTCTTGAGTATTTACTTCAGATCAGCCTCACAGATTTTTTTTTTTCTTACAGAACAGGCCAAAGAGTAATGTTGGGGCAGGAGTAACAGGGAAGATTCCCCAAAGTAAAGTCTCTTTTTTCAAAGCCTTGAACATGGATGATAAAATAATGCAGTTAGGTTTGGGTTTTTTTTCTAACAGTAGCAAGAAAACAGGCAGATGAACAGAACAAAAGTCAGATGTTAAGAGAATTTATATTTGCATTTACTTTATTAAGCAATGAGTTATATACAATCCCAATAGAGTCTCGAGTTTCAAGGCTGCCTCTGAACTCTGTGCCCTGGAGAAAAGAGACTTCAAAATGTAGTTTCTGCTATATGCAACATAAAAAAACCCTTCTCATCCTTTTTGCCTGCTTTTTTCTTTGTAATAGAATGAATTTGAAGACATGAAAAAAAACAGTATAGTGTAACAACGAAGGGACAGTACTGAGGTCTGACCTTGGTGGATTATTCACGTGCTTGAAGTTACACAAGTATTTTGTTCTGCTTACCACAGTAACTGGAGTGAGGGAAGAAAGACTGGGTAAGGATTACAGTGGAAAAACAGGCTGCTATTTTGAAATGGAAATTTATGACATTGACCTGAGAATTGGTGCAGAAGGCTGGTGAATTGGAGCTGAGTTTGGTATGTAGCATGAAAATGCTTTCACACCTTTTCTCTAGAAAAATGAAATTCTCTAGAGCTGTGTTTGCAGTGGAACAAATATCAACTAATCATTTCATCACAGCTTCATTTGTTTTCTGTCCTGTTTTCACTCTTGAGAGAAAGCATGTCAGCAAATTTTTTCTCATTGCCAAACAAATACGAGAGTGTAGTGTACAATTTCAGGTACTGCCACGCATTCAGTGTCTGTTGTCCTCTTTTGGCCCTCTGACTGCTATTGAAGTAATTCCTCTTTTATTTCTTATAGCAAAGATGAAAAGATGGTCAACAAACCTCACAAATTCACCTGCCTCTCAAAGGCCATTTTCTGCTTCAGTTGCTACTGTTTGCCTTTGAAGCAAGATAAACCAAAGCTCTCTTGGCTCTGTGCACCATCCACATCAGCACAAAAAAAATGTTTTGGGAAAATTCAGCATTCGATTTCCAATCTACAAGACCCTGTAGTGTCTGGGCTGTAACTTAAATCCTTCAGCAATTAGAATAATTTTGGCAGCTTGTCGAAGTGGAGGACATGGCACAGAATAGTCTCCAATGTGATATTTTGCTCTTAAAGCTCAGTTCTGAGGACATGTATCTCCATCCCGTGTCCTAGTTTTAAAAAAAGGAATGAGTCTTACAATGCTTCTCTTCATTTGGACACTCCCATAATAGAACCAGCCAACCTCCACTTGTAGTTGATGTGCTGGTACCACTTTGTGGTATTTCTGATCTTGGCAGGGAGGCTATGTCCAGTACTACTGAAACTGATAAACTCTTTTTAATATGACATTTGTTTCATTTTGTTCTGTAATCCAGGAACTGGGGCAAAAAATATTTCCTAGATTTCCTAGAGAGAAACTATAAACTTCTTTCCCCACTCTCTGCTTTCCCCTCCTCCCAGCTCAGTGTTTCCCATGCTTCCATGCGTAGGGTGTAATAAAAGAAGTGTACTCTTTCCCCCATTCCAATCCCATCTGTGCCTATTTTTGGAATTTTGCTATTGTGACATGTTCAGTCTAGATTTATATCTGCTCCGGTTACTCGATACAATTTTCAGTAGGATCTCTATGATACTTGATGATATCTCTGTTTCAAAACAGTTATTTTTACTGATAACATAGGAAATAAAATTAGCAGTCTTTGTTTTCAGCAAATCCTTGGGGATCCTTACATTACAGTCTAGTGAAACTGACTGGAATGATTTTCCAATGTCTTTGTGCAGGAAACTATCTACAGTGTAGTGTCTGAACGTGTCCAGTGTTTTGTGCAACTACACTCTAAGATAAGACTAACAAAATAGGACTTCTGCCACAAGCACCTTTCTTTTGTGATGTCACAGATTTGGTAATCTAATTCTGTGCATCATGTTAGAATTGTTGCCATTCATTCATCAGCAAATTTGACTTTTAGAAGATGCTAGAAGTGAAGATAGTCAACATAGATATTTATTAGAAACGTTTTCATTTCTTTTTGTTCAGAACCAAAAGCAGTGCCCCATGAACTTAATTTTATGAAGTTACCTCTATAATAAAAGAGGTTTCTGAAATGCAAACCAATGACAAGTGCTTCACAGATCCTCCAGTTAAATAAAAATAATGCTGAAAAACTCATTTATCATTGAAAGAGAGCATTACATTAAGTAAGGTATACCATTTACCACAGGGAAATACCTCTGTTGGAATCCGCTTCTCTGAACTGGTAAGTAACTTCAGCAAAGAACGAACATGAGATAATACTTTACACAAAATTTTCTGTTCAGTTAGTTTAATGAAAATATTAGAATTTTACTGAGATGTTGCACATAATTTTTAGTTCTCTCTTTAAAATAGTTACTACTCTATATTTATTGCACCTGGGGTTAGCTAAGTTTTCAAATTCCCTCTAAGTTCTATTTGTCCTAAATATGCTATACCATTTTTTGAACAGCACTGGTAACTCAAGAGTGACTTTCATCTGTGGAGGCCTTTACAATTCACACCCCTCAGAGAGGGAAAAGATGTCCTAAGAACCTACATGAATGGGGAAAGTGCCCCACTGAGTTGGAATGTGAATCTTTTTTTTTTCTCAGAGGGTGGCAAGAGACCCTAGCACACATCAGGTACTTTGAGTGTACTTCAAATGCCATCTCTCCTCCAGAAATGCTCATTTAAGTTCCAGTTGTGCTTTTCCCGCTGAACTTTTTATTTATACACTCCCTAACCAAGACCCTTTCAAATTGCAGGATCTCCTTGTCAACGGCCTCCAGGCCCTGTTGGTTGTTCATGTCACCAGAAGAAGGAAGCTGGACGGGGGGATCCTGGTGACAGTGGAACCTGTGTCCATTCATTATCCTCCCACATCTCCAAGCAGAGCATCACTGGGCAGCATCCACCTGCTCCTTGGTTAACCTTCAAGAAGTGACAGGTGGTGTCAGGGTGTCTCTGCTTCATGCCCTGCTCCAGTTCTCTAGCTCTGTGTTTTCAGTCCTGTAACTATTCCCTTTCTGTCATTTGTTGTTTGTTGTTGTTCATTTTTTGTCCTTGTTTTCATTACCTATAGCTCTCTCCCTCCCTTGGGGTCTTCAAGGTTTTGCTAATACAAAATTCTGTTTTCTGAACAGAAAAGCAAATAGAAACAGCAGCAGTAGGATAAACTGTTTATGGAGTGCACACAGGCTTGGCCACCTTCTTCAAACTCTTTTCTTTGTACTCCCCTAGCTTCTGTGGCTCTTACAAAGGTAAATCCTTAACTAGTCCTTCCAATCCTTTTTTTGGACTTCTTGTACATGAACTTATCAAATTCCTGCCTGAACCTGTTGTTTGGATCTGCTTCCCCAACCTCTTTTGGCAGCAAGTTCAGAAATACACTAGCCACTGTAAAGTAACATGTTCTTTTTATCTGTTTTAATTTAATTCCACTGAATGAACCAAACTCTGCAATTTGATGCAAAATAGTTCTATATTCTTTCTTTCAGCCACCTTCATGATTTCATAAAGCTTGGATAAGTCTCACCACTACATTCTCCCAGTTGAAAATTCTTTAGTCTGATCTCCTAAGACAGCCTCTCCCTTTAATCTCTTTATTGATTTCAGTTGTCTTGTATGTATCTTCCCTAAATTTTCATGTCCTATTCCAGATATTAAGACCAATTTAATTTCGAGTCCCATGAACAATTACTTTTACCATTTTTTGTATAATGCTTGAATATGCCCATTGGTCCCAGTGCTGTAGGTCTTCCAAAAGAACAGCTCTACTTGGAGTGAAGTGGAATTCTTATTTAAATAAGCTCAAACATATCTTTGTTATAAGGCAGATGAGGTAAAAGCACTGTAGATCCTAGCTAGGAAGACAGGAGAGAGAACAAATTAGAGTTGCCTTTGGATCAGTACCTGAGACCTGAGATTGAAAAGCCAGCTGCTTCTTTTGGGGCTGGTGATCTCCATGCTGAGTATGGAAAGAGGAGAGGAAGGGGTGTTCCTTAAGCATCATTGAAATCTTCGTAGGTTTTGGTCCCTTTTCTTAATTTAATTTCCAATTTTTAGATGTAGAAATGCCAAAAGGGAAAAATTAGGAGATTTTTATCAGAGACTTTATGACATTGAGCTGTTTGTGTGTGTAGGTGTGCAGATATCCCTTATATGATGCACTCTTTGACTTGAAGACCTTGCACTAGAGTTGAAAGAAACAGATAGAGGCTGAGGAAAGAAATTTTTTTAAAATCTATTTTCCTTAGAGAAGTAATGGCTCTCTAGAAAATAGACATTTTACATATTACATTTTTGTTGGCACATTAGTTCTTGTCTATTCAGTGTTCATATGAAATAATAATGTAGGACACCTGTAAAGGCAATTACACAGATAGCAGACTATTCTTTTATAAGGTTCTTTGCTGTTTGAGTTTTTTATTTTAAAAATCCAGACATTTTAAAGCAAATAAAAAAAGGTGCTGCCTTTGGGGGTTTTTTAGGGCGTAAGTGTTGTAAAATATCTATTTAAAAATTAATAATGTTACACTATTCTATTCTTACTAATTCTGATTGCTGGGGAAGAAAGGATTGTTAATATGAAAGCCTTATGTCCTTTTAACACAACTCTGTGTTATTAAAAATAAACAAGTTTGAAGAATGAACCTTTTACTAATGATCAGCATACCCTTTCCATTTTTGTCTTCAAATAGATCAGCTGACGCCAGATCTGATTTTTTTTTTTTTTAATGCAGGGAGGAGGTGATTTCAGCAAAGTTGTCTTTTAACCAAAAAAACTTGATAAGGCCATCCTTTTTTCAATTTCAGATCATGTTTACTGAAGCATATTTCTCCTGTTTGCTCTACATAAAGTCCTTTCTAATATTATGATTGATGTCTGTAAGTACACGGGCAGTGAGATGGCAATCACCAGAGGGAGAAGAACGATGAATAAATTTAGGGTTGAAAAATAGAATGTTTCTAATAATCAGAAGAATCGGGTTCTGGAATAATTTTTCAACAGAAGTCCTGGTGAGATGATCTTTCAGTACAAAGATGACATCTGTGATTTCTAGCTCTGCCAACTTAATCACAAGACTGTAACACAGCCTGCAGTCTTTATTTCTTGTGCAACACTGAAAAATAAAAAACCCAGTCTGAATGCCACAGTCTAAGCATCCTACTGTCTACGTGGGGACATAGCTGCATTTCTAATTTAGGGATTAAAAGGAAAAAATCCACATTCTTATCCATCGCACCTTGCCTGTGCAGGCAGTGAGTGCTTACTGAGCTGTGGAGTTATTTAACATACTTTTGTGAAAACATCCGTGGAAGTTTTAGACACGACTTTTTCTGCTGGAGGGCACTGCCATCAGAACAGAGCTGGCAGAAAGGCTCGCACAAGTGTTTCTTATTTTCTTCAGCAAAAGGTCAGTCAAGATTAGCTCAAAATACATTAAACAATAGGTTAAACGACACCAGCTGACTTTGTGCAGAAGTAGATTAGGAGTGCCCACAAAGGCCATTCCACAACTGAGCTCCAGAGGCAAGTGAAGTCAGAAAGAAAGGATAGCAACAGCTTCTGCCATTTCTGTAGTGACTGACACAGCTCAGTAGCTGTATCTATGCAACCAGTTATTTCTGCCTCAATCTGAATTACAGTCTCCTTGCAGAGAGGACCATTAAAATATTAGGCTTGTAACATTTCTGGACAGGTTGAAAACACTGTGCTTCCAGATATATGCATTCTAAGATGCTTTCCTATGGTGCACTGAGAAATGCCTCATAGATAGAAGGAAAAATCAATGGGCAATACAGACTTCTGCTTGCTTTCATGCTGCCCTGATGCCCGTTTCTTCTTGGCCTGTTTGGATGGTTCTGTATCACATGCTTGTCCTTGCAAGTGCTGAAATGCTGATGAATGGGTGTTTGACACCTTGACCAATAAATGTCAGTAGATGTTTACAGGAGCAAGAAGTAAGAAAAATGTACTAAATGTAATCCGTACTAAGCAGGTTGCATCTGCTTTCCAGCAGTGAGTGACTTAAGAACTTCCTAAACCACTTGTTCTTCCTAGGAGTTACATCCCAACTGCTGTGTTTATTAACTACACATGAACTTTTACTTCAGTGTGACTTTTGGGATGTTTTTCTGCTTTGTTTTAAATCTACTTCTGCCTTTGACCTCCATAACATCTCATGGCAGTGAGTTCCACAATTTAATTGTACATTAAAAGAAGGACTGTTTTGCAGGACTTGCAATGGACTGTAGCTACACATTCCTCAAAGCCTGTTTGCCATTTTAGTGCCCTCGTTGCAAAGTTCCGGCCTACAAGGGCACATACAGAAGCTAGATATGGGAAAGATCTATTGTATCATAGTGTTAGCTCCAGCCTTGATAGAAAATGTCTCAGTCACAGCTTGACATGATAACATCAGTGTACTTAAAAGATACAGCAGGTCTCAGAACAGTCTGCAGGGTGCAAAAACAAAGACTTCTACAGCCCTCAGGGTGTTTTTCCTCAACAGAATGAAAAGGGCAGGATTCATGCTAGAGCTACTGTGAACATCTCTATTGAAATAGTTGATAATTTGAGGAGGCTTGTCATTTTCCTGACAGTTGTAGTTCTAGATATATTTCCTGTCCTTCTTCAGCAGTTGCTAGACGATGTGCATTTTCTTGTATAGGTATTACAGAGATTAAATTGTTTTATTAATGAACCACAGTTTGTAAGTATTTTCATGGGGAATACAGTGGTTTTCCATACCATAAACATCAGTTAAATAAAAGGCAACAAACTGGTGACAGTTTATCACAAACAGTCCATCTAGAAGCAGAGCTCAGTCTTGAAACATGAGGGTAGTAACTCACTGTGGTAATTTTCTAAGGATTATGCAGGATTGTTTCTCACTGGAAATTACTTGATCAATAGTGGGTTTCTTATTTTTTTCCCTAAGCTGCTTCTGTATTTCAAAGAAATAGGAAATTAAGGAAGCATTACAGCACTTTATTTTAGATCACATTAAAGCATCACAGTGGTCATATCTAAGATTATATAAACTATGAAATAAGAACAAAAGAAGAACCATAAACCATTGAAAACCACAATTTCCTCTGGAATAATTCAGAATAAATAAAGATCAGTTAGTTTAAACAAAAACTCCTTTAGTAACCTACTGAGGGCTTTTCCTAACAAACAACAACAACACCACTGCAGATTTATATAATACATTTATTTAGTGGCAATCCAAAGTGGTATACAGATGGTTTATGGGAATATTTAATGCATCTCTAAAAAGCAATCTCATCTTGAGTAGAAAAATTGTAATTATCAACAATAATACACTGTATTCTGGATCAGCAGTGTGATTTTTGGATATCTGGACTGTTCCATATGTAGGCAAAATATATGAGCTGCTGTTCATTTTCCTCTTCTCAGAAAATAATAAGAAACAAATGCTGAAGAAAATGCCTAACTATATGTTAAAAAAAAATTCCTCCAAATCAATCCTCAGTATTTGATTAAGATATCATAGATTGCACATTAACCCAGATTTTTTTTTCTCAAAGACAAAAACTATATTATGTTTCTTTTTACTCAGGAAGTTTTAAATCCTTCAGTCCTGTTACTGGATGAAGAGTTTTATTTCCATCCTTTTTTAAATTGAAGTTTCTAAGCCTTATGATTGTGGAGAAAATACTGTAAATCTGCAGCAAAAGTTCAGTAATTGTAAACCAAATAAACCCTAGGAGCCCCATACTTCTTTTAAAATTCTTTGATGCTCGAGAGCAGCAATACAATTCTTGACAACTGGGACAAAAGACCTTACCATGCTTGGGACTGAGTAATACTGTAATTCCTACCTCTTTTCAGCCATTTGTTGTAATGAGAAATGACTTAGATAGTTTTATAGCCTCACTTTGCATTCTAACAAACTCATACAGATTAGGTGACTCCAGAGTGAAGGTGTTACTTATTTTCAAATGTATATCCTTTGTTCCAAGGTGCCCTCAATTAATGGGAACATTCAGTGGTGTGCTGAACAAGGACACCAAGCTTTTGTAACAGATAAAATTTTGAAAAACTCAGTAATTCATCATATAGCCTGCCTGAGTTTATTTTATCTAGATAAACTTGAAATGTCATACACACATTTTAATTAGCACAGTATATACTATTGCTAGGTTTTAAACCAGGTACAGGTTTTAAATATATGATAATATATGTAGCAAGAAGAATAAATTGCCAGTTTGTCGTTAGCTGAACACAAAATTGGCAAAATTTGGTACAGGGCAGTTACGTAAAAGAGTTCAATTCTGTCGACCTAGATCTCAAAGCTCATCTTAGACTTTTTACATACTTTTAACCATTATAAGTGGCTCTGATTTACAAACATTTCTAACTGAAGCAAGCCTTCCAGACTGCACATGCATGGAATCCACCTACCAGGCATATGGGGACTGTGGAGCAAATAAGATACAAGCAGCTCCACAACTGTGCATTGACTCTGAGGAAAAAATGGATGCCTACTGAACCATTAGCATCACTGCAATAAGTTTTGGAAGTCTGTTCAAAGCTGCCCTTCTACATCCCCACTGAGAATTCGCATAGTTAAAAATAGTATAATGGTTTTATTCAATATTCCTATTCCATTTTTTTTTGGATACTCAACATTAATTTTTGGCATAATTCTGTTCCAGGTGTTTGTGCTCTACAAAAGGTTTTTGTTTCTAGGTACATGTTCTGCTCTGGTAATTATCCTTCCTGCTCTGTAATTCAAGCCTGAAAGTTGATTTATTCTTCATGTGTTCTTTGTAGAATTAAATGTGTCGCCTTTGTAACTGACTTACATCTGACAAAGCTCATCTAAACAGTTGCAGAAATGTCTCATTGCCTTCGCAGTTATGAGCCCAATTAACTTGTCAACATTTTCCAATGGTTATTTACTACAGATTTACCACAGCTCTAATCAGCTACAGAGGCAGGAGAAAGAAGGACAGTTGGGGCAGGGAGTGTCTTTCCTTGCAGCTTTCTAGTAACAAGTGGAGCCTCATTACGCAAATATTCTAGGATGTGTAAGAGTCAGAAATGGTGATGGGTCAGAAAATGACAAAGAGGTTTGTTTAGTGGTTTTGATCTGACTCTGAAGCCTACTGAAATTATTTTTGATACGAACAATTACTTCATTCTTGGTTGTTTCTACAGCCACATTTAAAAATGAGATTATCCCATCTGTCTTAGCATACTTCACATGTCAGTGGCATGCAATTTGCTACCTAAAGACCAGCTTCTGCTACCTTTGTTCATCATATGCTGAGAACACCATAGCTGTGTGGAAAAGGTGAAAACAGAACAAAATGAGAACATAAGGTATTGTTCTGATAGCATTAATCCCTTTCATAATTTCCTTTTTGCATGTATGCTGTATCACTCAAACTAAATTACTGTAGATGCTCCTAGGGAAGTACCACAATGAAAGTTGTGTGATTTAAATATAGCTAGAGACAGCAAGGCGCCTTGCTAGAGAGGTCAGTGCACATTGCACTTTCTGGAGCTGTTGAAAAGAGCAAAGATCAGAAGCTGTTGTGATCTAGCCTGACACCTTTACAATAAATACTGCGTTCAAAACACCTTCGTTCTTTTATGGGACAACAAGCGACTGCTCCCTTTGAGAGGGCTCTGCTCTCACGCTGTGGATCTGTTTTCTTCACCGCAACCATCAGAGCAGCAAAGCATTCCCTCCTGGCAGGGGGGCAGGAGCAGCAGCAGCACTGGTGCTGCCAGAGGTTCCCAGCAGCCTCTTCTAACTCTAAGGTCCATCACTGCCCGCTAGTGACATGATGGTACCATAGTGTTGGTGGTGCCAGGTGGATTGGAAAACCCATTTGCTGTCAGGGTTCATCAAAACCTGTGACGTTCAGAAGGTTTGGCACTCTTTGACAAAAGGCATCTCTGTGAGTGTGTTTATTTTCAAACCGTGCTGGGGTGAGAGGAGATGCTTTGGGTCTGGGAAAGTATGTATTGTGTTCAAAAATGAAATCATGTTGATCTGTCCATAGACAGGTCAAGTTGTAATTCTGGTTTTGAAATACCTAGGGGTTATATATAATGAATATAAAACTAAAGTTGTTTCTTTTCCAAGAGGGCGCTGTGGCTGAATGGAAACCATGGTAACTAGGGTGGCTTAATGCTGCTACCTGAGTGATAAAAATGCACTAGAGTAGGTTTTGTGGTTAGCAACAAAATGGTTGGGTTTTCAAATAGCTCCCTCTAGCCCTCCATTACAGCTGCCACCCTTGTCCTATGCAGTACGTATCCTGGGCTTCTTACTTTCATGGTCATTAATCCTTTAAGCATTCAATAAGCAGCAGAAAATACATTTCACACAGAAGAAAGTAATTTAATTTTTTTGGCCATTGCTTTTAGAAGAATACACAACTCAGATCTCTTCCCTGTAGAGCTGTTGTGAAGTATGACTCATCCTTGCCCAACATGTTGGATGTTCACTTTAATTAGAATATGTGCATCTAAAGATTGTTGTAAACACTTGCTGTTAATAGCATATTATTCCCTGTTTTACAATGGGAAGTATAAGCAATCTTAATACATTTAATACATTAAGCTGTACATTTTAAGTCATGTTAGGGCAGCATACTGACAGAAATTCATTAGGGAAATTCTCTAATTAGCATATATTGGCTGCCTTACAAATCACGTTGGCATGAAAAATTGGAATAATGCAAATTTTATTCTACAGTGATGTTTAAATATTTTCTAAACACTAAATGTTATTATACAAATCTTTGATATCTACCTATGTGGTAAATCTGGATGGAGATCCAATTTATTTATAATAATAAGTGAAAAGAGATGAAGTATTGCTACTTTCTTGTTGGTGATGGTACATGCGAAGTAGGCTAACCTTTATAGAATCACAGAATAGTTTGGTTTGGAAGGGACCTTTAAAGGTCATTTAGACCAACCCCTCTGCAATGAGCAGGGACATCTTCAACTAGATCAGGTTGCTCAGAGCCCCATCCAAGCTGACCTTCAGCGTTTCCCGGGATGGGGCAGCCGCCCCCTCTCTGAACAACCTGTTCCAGGGTTTTACCACCTATGTCATAAAAAAAAAAATATTCCTTCTATCTAGTCTACATCGACCCTCTTTTAATTTAAAGCCATTCCCTCTTGTTTTATCACTATCTGCCTGTGTAAAAAGTCTGTCCCTTTCTTTCTTACAGGCCCTTGTTAGGTACTGAAAGGCACCTACCTATAAGGTTTGCCCAGAGCCCCTCCAGGCTGAACAATCCCAACTCTCTTAGTGCTTACTGATTAGGAGAGGTGCTCCAGCCCTCTGATCATCTTCATGGCCCTTCTCTGGACCCATTCTAACAGGTCCATGTCCTTCCGCTGCTGAGGACCGCAGGCTGGATGCAGCCAGGGAGGTCTCACTAGACTGGAGTAGAGGACCAGAATCTCCTCCCTTGACTTGCTGGCCACACTTCTTTTTCATTTCACATACACATATTTTTTGCTCAGTACAGGCAGGTGAAATGCCTTTATACTTACCCAGGATCTAAACAACCCACACACCAGTGCCAGCATATGACACAGCACAAATTGATGAGCCAGAGATTTTACAATCTCTCTCTTGGGAGATTGTAAAAAAGAACAGGAATATTATGTCTTTCCAAATGTGGCTTAGAATACTTGAGTAAGCTTAGACCGCTCTCAAAATGTAATATGAGAATGATAATACCATGTGTTTGTGTGTACATGTCTTTCTCTGTTGTGCAGAAATGAATCATATTTGTCTGTAAGCAACATACCTTTTTTCTCTTTTTAAAGTTCACTGACATTTACTGATTCAGGATGCACAGTATTTCATAACCATAATGCTGTATCACCCTGTGTTAAAAGGAAGGCTCTAGGGTGTTAGTCTAACTGACTTTATTAACATCATATGTACTTTAAGAGTGTTCTCACATGGTCAGATCAATAGCACATGATTTAAACATTATCATGCCTTTTACTGCTCAGAAATCTTCACAGGGTGCCACTTCACACTTTCACAGAAGAGTGTATTTCAGTGTTTTTATCTGTCAGCCAAAAAATCCCTGAACAACAGAATCTGATCTGGTCTTATTTCTGAGAAAATTTTAGACACCTCAGTGTTAATCTGAAGACATAATTGTGCATATTTTTGATCACATACATCATTTCTTTTGGTGGAAACCTGACCATTTCTGTAAACAAAGACTCGTATCTAAGCTGCAGGATCAGGACTTGAGGGTCTAGCTCATTCCATGCACTTGATGAGGATAATGGTGCACCCCTGCACTGGCACAGGCTGGACTTCACCAGTTCTCCCACAGTCCTCTTGTGGCAGGTCAGAAATTTTTGGCTTTCTTTTACCTTTGATTTGAATTTAAGACAAGCACTTGCCTGAAAGACAAATGCATATATGTCACAGGACTATCAGAGAGTCTTCCTGGAGTGATTTAAGTGACACGACAACTATTTGGTCTATGCTCCTAAGGCAGTGATCAAAAAAAATAGCAACCACATTTCTTCATGTGTCTGATGTAGACCTGAGGCATTAAGAGACTGTGAAATTTTTTGTGTGGTGTCATTAAGAAAATGTGGGAGAACTTGAAAGTAAAATGTCACCTCACTTGTGCCTATGTATCAATATCATTAAAATATGGAATCAAGGCATCATAACAGTCTGTGACAGATTTGTTTCCAACTATTTCATAAAGTTTGATGCCTTAGAAAATGAATAACAACTAGGGATCTTTTAAACATGCAATAAATGGAAACAATTTTCAGAAAGTGTTCAGACTGTAATGTGGATCCTGTAACCTTATTACCAGAAAATGTTACTACAGAGGAGTTGCTAAGGGAAGAGGAGCAGTTGTGAGCTTATGTATAATTTTTCTACATTACTGTTGATTAAATAAAATAAGGCAATATTATTTCCACTGGTGAACCACAGAGAAAAAACAGGGACAAGCTTTGCTTGGATTTTTGCTTGTTTCCTTGTTCACCCACCCACAGCCCTGGCTGCTGCTTTCCAGAGACAAATGCATTGCCTGGTACTAAGTATATACAGACAAAACACGCAAGCTGACAGGAAGAGTGATGGTGTTACTATTGCAGGAATAATCCTTAAATTGTGTATTTGTATTCTGTTGAATGATTTCTTTTTCTTTTAAGCTATATTATAGTGCCTTTTCCCTCTACTCATGTTTTATAGATTAGGTAGTACAGTTATCTCCCAGTAGAAGCAGGAGTTGGTAGGATGACATTCCAAGCAAAGGAGTAAAGCATAGATGGATGGAACCAAGTTTCTTTCCTGGTAATTTTGAATTTTCTAGTGATGCTGAAAGACATTTGGCCAGGCATAAGCAACATGGAGTCACTCTTCCATCTTCCAGTCTTCCAGCAGAACAACAATGGGCAATAGTCACAAGCTGCAACAGGAAATTTTACCCAGCTGTAAAGAAATTACTTTACCAATGAAGACAGTTAAGCACTGTAATGGGTTGCCCATGTTGTAGAATCTCCAGCCTTGGAAGTATTCAGAGCCTGACTGCACAACGTAAATTATTCCCTTACGATCTAAATTACTCTGTGATTCTGTGAATTCAAAACTGTTTACAACATGGTGCCCAATGTTTTGATGTAGCAAGTGGTCTGCCTCTTTCCCAGATGAAATGCTCACTTCTTCCTCCAAGACCATTCTTCCTGCCATTAGATCCCAAGTGTCTAGATGGCTACCTGCAGTTGACTTGGAGGCTGCCCAGCTATGGTTAAAACTGTCATCTAGGTCCTGCAGGTCCGTAAGACCCCAGTGCTCATTATTCCAGTGCTGTTGCCTTTGTATAACCTTGATGGAACAAGGACAAGCTCTGAAAGTATTACAGACCTTAGAGATGCTGCTAATGATCTGCAACTTTATGAGCAAAATCAAAAAGTGAAATAGAAATATTTTTGTAGCTTGGCAAGAGATGAATATGTAAAAAAGCATGCCTAGGAAAAGTCAAGATTAATTTCTCATACCTATAATTTTTTATTCCTACTCTGCTGCTAGCAGACCCCAGAAAAAAAATTAGATAATATTATTCCTAATAGCAAAACAGAGAAAAACATAGCAGTAATTCAAGTAATGTTTTGTGTAATTACTTATCCAAGAGCTATGGAGTGAAGTGTCCTTGCAGAACACAGAGAAAACAAATATTATTCTTGTTCTCATAGTTTACATTTAGTAGTTGATCCTGGTAAGTCACCTTCCCAAATGATGCAAACAGGTCCCTTGAGATGTCCCTGCATAAATTTAATGATGTTCCTATAAAAAATCTCTATCCACCTGCAGCATATATAGATTTGCCAAGGCCTTGGGGAAAAGTTTTATTTGCAGAGAAGGGTTATTTGCAAGGATTCAGCAACAAAACCATCTGCCTGTATCTCCTCTACAGCCTGAAACCCTATTTTTGTCTAGTGTATCAGTGAAGGGATGCAACAGATAAGCTGTTTTCTCATCTATAAGCCACATTTTTTCAGCTGCATCTTTAGATAACCAGTCTGCAACTACAGAAACGGTTTGACCAACTGGAATGCACACTGGATTTTTATCTCTTAGGCAATCATTTTTTCTTATCGTGAAAATAGCTTGAAAACCAGCAGAATGTGTAGTTCAGATTCAAGTTGTCTTCCATTTGAAACAAACCTTTGATCACGACTGGAAAAATGAAGCGCATCCATGTCTAGTGCCAGGTCTAGAAAGGACATAACATTTGAAAATTCTTCATGACACATTCTTCAACTTGATATTTGAATATTTATATACCATTTCCCTCTCTCATTCAGGAAGCCAAGATGATCTGTGCAGGAGAAGGCAAAGGAGATGCTATCATTTCACCCAAGGACAAAAGATTATTTTAGAAAAGGCATTTCATGTTGTTAAAAATTAAAAACAAGGGAAATTGTCAAAGAGTTTGGGTTAAATTCAAGACAGAAAGGAGTAGTAGCACATCAAGAGCCCTATGGAATTTATATCTATATGTTCTGCACTTTGACTTTAACTACATTTAGGTTTTTATCTTTCATTTTCAGGAGTATTGAGCAGCTAAGACAGAGGAAGCAGTTCATTTTTCACAAAGTATGTTTTAGGTTGCAGCAAACTCAGGAGGATTTGAGTAAGTATGGCTTACACTCAGTTCAGCTTTTGTTTGTAACTGAGAACTAATTACACTTTTTTGGCGACATTAAATATGTTATGCTAGAATGCAATGTTGTAGCAAGGGGTGAGTTCTGTAACAAGTTCCATAACAGCAGAATGATAGCACAAATTTTTGAGCCTAAAAATCTGACAAGGGTTTCTCATAGTGCTCTGTCAGTAAAACTATGTTTTTTCCTTAGCGTATCCCCAAAACATTGCAGTTTCACTGCTTTCTGAAGGCTAGAGAATGATGTATGTATATATAGGGTCATGGACTCTCTGCATCACAAGCAGGTATCTATGCCTTGAAAGAACAGACTTACTTTTAGTAGCATCTTTTCAGCTTTTAATCATAGCTATGTGTCCATGGTAAAATGCAAGTAATTTTTATTCAAAATGTACTCAACAGCACATTTGTTTCAAAAGGGTTAAGAAGCCATGATTAAATGTCAACCTATTAAGAGAGTCACAAGAAAAATGACTCCATTTCTCAAATTGCTACATTAATGAAAACTTCGCAATATAAAAAGGGTTTAATATTGAAGAATTGCGCGTGCCGAAGTGAGCTGATAGAATTTATCTTTGTTAAGTGACGACAACTGTGAATTTGTTTCCACAAAGGAAATCTTTAACTGGTGACAGCTAATTGAGAAAGGCAGAACACAGTATGAAATTTATTTCCACTTTCCTCCTCTGCAGAGAAGCAACGCCAAGAGTCTGGCATTATTTCTTCCTGAAGACATCTTCAGTAGCCTGTTTTACATTGAGTCATTGCTATTCAATGCACTTGCTTTCTATTTATTCCAGTTTCACTGTAGCTTTAGGTAGACAGTACATCAGTGTACACAATTAATTACCTATCCATGAAACAGGACTAGAAACCTGACAGATGGTATTCGTAAACAAAGTAGCAGGGTGTGAGAAGGACTGGATTTAGGTAAGGGTGGGAATGGTAGTAACTAGAATGGGAAAAACTTTGTTTAACACAAGGCTTAGCATTTATTTTTGAGATTGACCAAAGGAAAAAAAGATCCTCATTATTTTGTAAAAAAAAAAGGGTGTCTGAACAAAATATTTTGTATTCAGTTTGAACTGTTCTTAGAAATAAATGTCATCTTATAGCAACACACCCAAATATGCTTTTAAAATTTAAAAAAAAAAAAGGTTTTAACAGTATGCTTTTCCAATCCCAAATCAAATAACCTGGGGATAATGCATTTCAAAAAATTCATAGCAGCATTTTGATACATCTTCATGTTCAGCTTTTTGCACCTAAATTTTGTGCAAGAAAACATACCAAAATTTTAATAACTTGTTTCCCCTTGTAGACATGTCCGATATTGCAAGTAAGATGAATATATGCTGGCTCCAGCCAAAGGGTAGACACTGATGCTGACAATGGTAAAGATGGTTTCTCCTTCTCAGTTTAAAAAATATGTTGGTTTGTTTTCTGTTATGTTAGCAAATTAAAGCGGTTCATAAAGTGGTCTGACAGTTGCCTGAGCTAGCAAAAAGAGAGGAGGCGAGCTAAAGTGGGCTGTAGCACTGGGAACGGGAGCTGGAGTGGTAAGGAACAAGGAAGGCATCCCTGCCTGAGCAGCAGTGAGCCCCCTCCTGTGCCCACCAGGCTGTAGCCCCTACCCCTTCCCCACCTGCACCCCACCAACAGGGACTTGAGCCCTGCTATGCTTGGTGATCATAAAGAAAATTAATGGTGTGAAGGAATTACGCAACAGAGATCCACAGTTTTCAGCTTTAGGGGACATGGAGACTGCTAAGCTAGGCTCCTACCTGACATTCATTTTCTGCTTGATGTTAAGAGGGATGCAAATCCACAACCCCACTTTATGAGGCAACACCTAACCATCAAGCCTGTGGCATCCTTTAGGCTACAGTGCTGTGCTGTGAATCCCAGAGACTGGGACAGAGGGCAATGAAGGGTGACATGGGATGCACAACTCCCATACATACGGCAGCTGAACAAGGATCTGACCATCCAGGCTTACTGTGCTCTGCCCCTACTTCATTGCTCTGCCTCCACTTCATACTCAACACGTGGCTGGGCAGAGTCATGAACTGTGTTGATTTTTGTTGGAATAAAGCCCTGTGCAATTAACAAAGGGCCTACTTTAGGTTAGAGAAAATGTCCCAAAGACTCCATCTTTATCTCTTTTTCTCTCTGCCAACACAGGCAATTATAACCAGCTCTGCACTACCAATGAACTCAGGTTGCCAGTGCTGTCTTCAGACCCCAGTCTCTGTGTAAGCAGAGCTTCCAGCTGTGACTTCACACTCAGGCTTCCAGTTCCAGCAGCCTCGACAGGACTGACTAGCTTTCACCAGCAGCCTGTGCAGCTCATCAGCAGTGGGATTCCTCAGTCCCTGTGTGATCCCAGCTTACAGGTGTGGGTGCCACTGAATGACTTCTGAAAAAGTAGAGATTCATGCAACCACACCATCACTTCCCTCAGCTTACTAAAAATAGTGGCCTCATGCTTACAAGACATCATTCATTTTCTATTCCTGTGCAAGAGATCCTTACAGGAGGTGACTGTGGAGTCTGTCCAGCCCCAGTTGCTTCTATCCAGGGTAATGCAGCACTGTTCCTGTCAGGTGGCCAAAACATCTCACATAAAAACAGCTTCTGCAGTTGAAGTAACCCACACTGAAAGGGGATTTGCACAACAGGCACAGAAGAACCACCTTGTCAGACTTATTTTTTAAATTCTTTTACGGGTGTCAGACACATCAAACCTCACTCCACCCTGCAGAGGCACAAGAGCACCACAATGTTCCCCTCCAGCATTATACAACAGATGTGCTGCTGTTACTTAACAGTACTGCTGTGTACATCTAAGCCTCTGTTTCAGACCAAGGAAACTAATGTTAAATTTCTAAGAGAATTTAATCCGTGGGATTTGTGCCTTTTTTCAGCAGAAAACACTTAGCTCTGATAACAACACAGCAGTACGTAAATAGTGAAAGGTTAACAGAATTCATCAGACTTGTAGATTGCTGGAAACAGATTTAATAACAGGCACCAACAGGGTGTTTTGATTGCTAATAGCACATCAGTTGGTGTACAACTTGCCACAGTCTCAAGTACCAAAATCTTTTTGCACCTGAAGCTCACCTGCTCTGGTCAAGCCTCCCCTGTCAGTTCAACAGTGGCACCACCTGATTAAGAGCCAGGAAACTCCTGTATAGAAAAGGGCACAGAAAGAGCTGTGAAATGTGAAGCTTCATGCAATCTCAAACATGCAAGCATGATGCTCACACGTAACAAAGTGAGACAGCCACCTTTTTTAACTTGTGCATTTTGATCCTCTTGTATGACTATGTGAGCTTTGACTTGATTTTCCAATACAGAAATAAGGTAACTTTAATACACACCCCTCAAGTATAATTTTCTTTTCTCCTTGAGCAAAAAGAGGCAGCTTAAAAGACAAGTTCCCTGTGCTGGAAGGCTACAGAAAAATCACATTTTGTACTGAAGGTCCGTCTGACAAGCTCCAATCTTGCTATCTTGTCATCACTCTGCAGGAACCAAGCTACAATTAATATATATGTGGTGAGACAGATTACTTGGGTTCACATATCCCTAAAGAGCAGCTTTTGAAGATGTGAAAGCTTAATCTCTTTTGAAAACTTGTCCTATTCATAAGTTCTGCAGCGCAAATGTTCTCAGTCTTCTCATCTTTACCTCAGCAGATGTGCTTCTCTGAGAAGGCAAGAGAGCTCTGCAGAAATAAAATAGTTGATACCGAAAGGGCAGACTACAACCAACATTTCCATGTGAACTAGAACAGAGCAAGAATGCAACTGCATGAAGTTTTCATAGCAGCAAAGACTGGCTGAAGACGGCTGGGAATGGACATTATTACATTAATTCCATAAGAACAAAGCAGTCTGAGTGAGACAGTTTGTTCCCTACCAAATGTGATGTTTCTACATGGTGGCCAAAACCACCTGAGCTAAATTTGGTGCACCATATGTGTGGCAATGAGACGCAAAATATTCTTCACATAGAAGTACCAGAAAACTGAACTGCAAGTTCCCACAAATTCCCCATAATTACCTCTTCAAAACAGTTGCTTAAATACTTTTTTCTTAAGCTGACAGCTGAACAGGAAAGGGAGATGGCCATAAAGGGACATAGACAAAACCATGTTTCAAGTGTAAAGAAAATACCATTATTCTTCCAACTAGAAACTAGTAACCAGGCAAGATAACTGATGAGTAAAATGTCCCTTGAAACTGGAAGAAAGGAAATGAGGAGTTCTAGAAAAGATGCAACAGTGAGAATAGTCTTGCTCCAGACATCAACCCTAAAGACAGCATTACCTTCAAACACATACTGACTGGAACACTGTAGGCACACACACATGCTGTGGTCAGTAGCCTACACAGGACAAGATGGTAGCATTTGGAAAGCTTGGTCAGGGGCAGGCTTTCCCACCAGAGTAAAGAGGAAAGATCCATGCTCCTAGCCCTTGTGAGTTTTGGGCCATTAACATGCTTCATGTCTGAAGACACAGTGAAAGCTAAACATTCAGACCTCAGATAATATGGATTGATTATGGTATAAATTTTTACATGATCCTGTACCATTGGCAATACCTTTGTAATGCTGGTTTGACACTGCCCAGCAGGTGGTGCAGGTGACCAGCAGAAGAATCTGTGCTGACAAATTGCATTGCATTTAATTTTCCTGGGGTGAACACACTTTGCCAGAGAACTACCCTGCTCCAGAGAAGCCTTCTGGGCCACAAGTACACCTGCTTGCAGGGAGATGGCTCCCTACACCAACTCTGCTGTGGGACATCTGCTTCCCCACCGTGGATAATATATTCTGAGGAAAGTATCCTGGCTCCACAGAAACAGGAACAGCTTTGCTGTCATCACATTTGTGGATAGGATTTTGTCCTGAAGGTGTGGCTGAGGCACTGAACATGATGAGCACCAAACATCCCGAAGTACATGCCTGCTAAAGGGTGTAAGCAACACAGTAGCGTACCATGAAGTGAGACAGGGCACTGCACAGGTGCAGCCACATCACAAGATTTTTCATGAAAGCAGACAAAAGATGCCAAAATACATATCAAGGTGGTCAAGGGGGCATGGTTAAACTGTCGTGTGGTGCTGGTTGTAGTGTGTTTTTAATCAACTTCAATCCATAATTAATTTTAAAGGAAATTGCAGCATCTTCAATATCAACAGTATCTGTACCAAATGCATTCCCCAGCTGTTTTCTGAGTTATTACCTTAAATACTACATTAGGATGAACAGTACTCAAACAATAAAGTGTTTCTGTTACAATGTTCTATAAAACAAAGTATTTTGTGCAAAGCAAAGAAATCTTTATGTGGTACATAACTCAGGTGCATTAGTTTCAGAGTGCAGCTCCATACCCTGTTGTATTAGAGGACAAAAGACAAGCCACTTCAAAGACTAGCAATTTTGAATTTTTATACAATGCACATAGTGTCATCTTCCACTATGGTACAGTGTTATGTACTTCAGAAGTGAATCAAGCATAACCTCGAAATACTCAGTGGCAAACTGTACTGGACATATATGTTCCAACTCAGAGAAGCTGGAAGACTCTTGCTGTGAAATAACAAAGCTGATCATCTTCTTGGTAAGGTATTTACCAGACTCCAAATCAAAGACTTGGTAGAAAAGGTCTTGAAAAGAAAGTTACATTATAAGCTTGGTACTACTTATACCCTTTAAATAAATTCACCTTCTTTGGTGATAGGCATAAAATTAAAGATTTTGGGTTTGTTTTTTGAAGGAAGGCAACCATAATGCATTTTTAAATATCAATTCTGATTATCTGCTGCCCCACCTCCCCAGCTTATCTGACCATGTTTTGCTACAGGATTATTCATCAGTGCAAAACTTCTTACCTACACAGACATGAACAGTCACAGTATTGAGGTTACAATCCACCACTACTACCTCGCAGTTTGTGTCACCCTGGTGTCATCTGTCTAGATGTAGCATGTGAGTAAGCTGCTGTGAGTAAACATGACCTGATCTAGCCCACATTTGGATCAGACAAGGCCTCCACAGGGAAAAAGGACTGTTGTAACAGGATGGGCAAACATTTACAGAAGTCCTACTAGTGGATCCAATTAGTAGATCCAGTTACATTTCCTTGCTCCCTATTAATATGAAGCATTGTTTCTCATACAGCAGATGCCATGGGCTGCTGCAAGAGACTTATGGCAGAAGATCATCACTTGACAAATTCCCTAACAGCACCTGGAGAGGTGCAGGTATTTAAGCTAAATCAGAATAAAGCAGAAGAGGAGTTACATATGAGCCATTACTGTTCCCGCACCAGAAAGAGGCCTTCTTGCTGTTCACCTTCTTTTTATTTTATGTCTGACACAGCTGAATTTCCCAATGGCTCTTGTGGTTAACCTTCTTTACAAAGTATAAATGCTATTCCATTCTTATACAAAAGAAACACAGCTGTTTGTAATATACACACACATTGACAGCAAGTCCTTGAAAGAACAGTGCAACATGAAATTACAGAGCCAACACCCACAGAGCACGTGTTTAGCTGCAGGCCAGGAAGTCTCTGCTTGAGAAAGGCAATCTGTTAAGGTAATATGCTTTAAGTGAACTCATAACATTTGAATGGGATAATCAGAACTGTATGACATGCTCTCACACCATGTATTAGTCAGATTCTGGTTTACAAACTGTTATTGCTGCATTTCACTGAAGCCATCCAATATAGAATGGAATTGCTTGAATACATCTCACTGGCATAAGGAAGCAGCCTTGCTGGATGACACGTTATCAACTCTGAATTTTCAGACATGGAATATACTTGAGAGTAAAACGAAGACACGAGTGAGATCACACAAGGTTTTGGCAAGTATTTTTATGTTAACTGTTTTGGTTTATGGCTTTTTATGGCTTTTTTGGTTTCTTTAGGAAATTTGTGCATAGTGAAAGGAATGAAGAATTCCAGAAGAGAGTTGACCTCCTTCAGTTCCAGACTGTATTCTGCTGCTATTTTCTCTGCAGTCCATATTTGAGGTTGAAGTTTATGATTATTAAGAAGTGTCAAAGCCTCCACAATGGAAATTTTGCCTTTGGGAACTTTCTTAACATCTAGACCTTCCAAGTGGCCTAATTTTGTAAGTCTCTTTTCCTCCTGTTTACACGGAAGATGTTCACCACCTTGATCTTTTACCTAATTGAGGGAAGGAAAACAAAAAGAGCTCAACAGCAGTTCTGTTTACTATGCATACTGTAGCAGCTAAACTGCTTTCCTAAATATGGCATTACCTGTTAGCTTTCCCCATATTTTTTTTTAAAATGCGTAGCCAGCCTAGCTTCTTCCACAGCCCTTCTACATACAGGGTCAACTCCCAACCAAATGCTGGAAACCTCCTATTTATTGCACTCTAAGTGTTGTATTGGCTTGGCAGCCCTTCATACAAGGCAAACTACAGACTACATAGCCAAATGTAAATGCAGATAACCTAATATTTGGTACTGATTCATTGGAAGGGACAAAAAAAATCATACAACAAATTGGTATCCTTCTGATACCACTGGAAAACTTTTTCATGTAGTCTCTCTCCCCTTCCTTTTGTTTTCAAATTTTAGTTTTGCTGCTAAAAGAAATTCCTTCTTTTGCTCTGTCTAGAGAACAAGCTTTCCTGCTATTTTGCAGCATCGTATGGAGTTTAGTTGCCATGACTACTGCAACATGTAGACACACAAAGTCTCTTCTCCAAGGTCCCTTCATATTTCCAAATAATTTCCAAACCGGCTTTGACTTCCACGTATTTCCTTTTATTAAGATCTAACCAGTGAATGACACTGAAAAAAAGGATACAATTAAACCTTTCTTAAATTTAGAAGTACTTATATAGTAAACAGATCCCATAGCCACTGATTATCACACTCGGTATTAACTCACATGCTGAGAAAACTGATATGGATGCTACAGCACCTGTGTCTGTTTCTGAACTACAAGGAATGTCTGGCCTGTACTCCATGTCTTCCTTCTACTTTGTGCTAAAACTGTGCTCAGATAAGGAATGATTTTTCAACTCCTAATTAGATCATCTGTCTCTGGGAATCTGCCACTTTAGGACTCCCGAGCTGGTGCTTTCCCACTTACCACAGGCAGACATCCCAAACATACACAGAGGAGTGTGCACATCATGTACACAATGCACAAAATCGTCAGGATAACATCAGGAATGCGGGAAAGCTTTTGTATTGTTTTGCCCACAAGTCTCTGCGATTACATTTCAATTGAGCTCTAACAAGTGCAAGCAGACATACCACAAGGACAAGTCTTATGTGGCGGCAACCTCAGAGTACGCATGAAATCAAGCAAAAACTTGTTCCACTTTTGGCTTTTTCTCAAATCTCTCTTGACAGGCTTATAAATGAATATTGAAAGATACTGAAATTAGACCTTCAGCACTTCAAGATTAGAGCCCTAACCTCTGTGATGGAAATTAAGGATAGAAATTACTTGAAAATTTCAGGGAGAGACTGAAGAAATATATTTGCATTTTAAATATTTTTAGACTTGAATACCATGTAAGTGGCAAATTAGAGAGACTTAGGGATTTTGCTAGATTACTATAAAAATTTTTTTGCTGAATAAAGTGGTCCAATAATGCAACAGATAAAACACACAAGCCACAGCACACGATGGTGGAAAAGAGGACACGGAACCCCAGTCTGCATTTTAGGAAGGAGTATGCTTTGCCTTTCAAGTAAAAGATTGCAGCCACTAGCAATAAGGAAATGATGACCATACAACCCACAGGATTATGTAGAAAAAAAAAACCTAAGGCACTTCATGAACTGGGTTTAAAAAAGTCTTTGCACTGTATAACGTTAACATCAGTAGTTAAAGATTCCATTAAAATGTAAACATCTTTGTCCTCTACCACTTCCCTGCTCCCCCAGCAGTCCCAGTGTTTTCTACCACATCCCTGCTCCCCCAGCAGTCCCAGTGTTTTCTAACAACTCCGCAAATCGTCTCTGGCAAACTCCTTTATCTTTTGCAAAAGGCTAGAGAACTATCCTGCCTTACAGGAAGCAGAAATGGGAATTTAGGTGAAAAACAATATAAGATCAATGCAATGTTAAAAAGGAAGACTGTGTCAGCATTTACAAGCTTGTATAATCACAATCTGTCACACATTCCAAATCTGGGGTCAGACACAGTCTGTGCAATTGATGTTTAGAAGAGTAATAAAACCACCACTTTTATCTATTGAGAAAAAGGTAGCTTTTTATGCACTAAGAGCATTTTCTTGACACAGACTTTGTGCTGAGTTTGAAGACCACAAAGCTGATGCTGGTATGGCTCGTACAGAGAGACACACTCACCCGCACCGGTGGATCTCTGGACTCCACATAAACATCTTTTAGCAAGGTGAGGAACCTATCGTCCTTTCTGAGAACTTCTTCTTTTATCTCTGGGCTATCTAAAGGCAGTGAAAAGAGAAAGAGAAAGGAGAAAAAAAAAAAAGGAGAAAAGGCTGATCTGAGTCAAATCGTTTCCTTTTTGTTAGTTCTGCCAGCTCATCGCTTCTCCAGGGGCACGGCATGGCTCCCGTAAATGCACGCGCCTTCTTGGGAAGGTGTCATTCTTCCCACAGCCCTGACCTTAGCGACACCGCTTCACATGGTGGGGCTGGGCCGGTCACCTGTCCCAGCACAGCAGGAAGCACACGCTTGTGATACGCTTGCAGCACTGCCTCAGCAGCCGCTCCCTACTNGCCCCTCCCTCCTCCCCCCCCAGCTACTGCCTCCAGCAGCCCCCCGAACCGCCTGCACCAATTGTCCCAGCACCCTCCCCTCAGGCGCCCCATCAACTGTCCCCAGGTCCTGTCCCCATCAGCCACCTCCACCGACCGCCCCCTGCGACCGTCCCAGTGACAGCCTCCACCAACCGCTCCGCCGCTGCCGCCAGCACCCGCCCTCAGCACCCGCCCTCGGCACCC
>VZTE01001295.1:53771-71319 GCA_013397775.1 Eulacestoma nigropectus | reverse complement strand
CGTGCCCCTCCTCCGCCCGCGCCGCGGCCCCGCGCCGGGCCCGCAGAGGCCGCCTCCACCGCTAGGGTCGCCCCGCGGGCGAGCGAGGCCGGCACTCACCGGCCATGGCGTCCAGCCGGGCGGTGGGGTGCCGCGGCGCGGGCGTGGGCTTCTCCTTGCTGATCTCGCGGCGGGCCCGGTTCTCCACGTTAAAATTCCGGAACACGCGGGTCACCCGCCCGCCCATCGCCGCCGCCAGCCGCGCCTGCGCACGGGGCAGGTGGGGACAGCGGTGATGCAGCGCGCCGGCGAATGCACCGGAAGAAAATAAGTCGAGTACCGCAGGCAAACAAACAAACAAGCCAGCGAGAACTACAGACGAGTAGCAGCTTTTCACTTCATACGCCCCGGCGGTGCTTTCTCCTTGCCCTCGGCGCTGCCTCGGACGCCGGCCCGGGGCGGCGTCCGTCGCGCCGTGGCTTTTCTACACGCGTGCGTGACCGGAGCCCCCGGGTCGGGCGGCTCCCGTCGGGAGTGCTCGCAAAGCCGCGGGCTGCCCCGCGTTTCCTTTTCAGCCGCGGAGGCTGGCCCGTGAGCCTCCGGACACGTCATGTCGTGACTGTCGCCACTTACTTATCGGCGGGGATAGGCTCGGCTCGAAACTGCAGCGTGGGACAACTCCCCCGTCCTGTTGAGAATTTGTAGGCTACACAGTGCTTTCAGGGTGCAGACCCTCTTTTTCTACTCAACCAAATAACCTTTCTTCTGACGTCGCAAAAATTGCAAAAACTACTCGTGAGAAAATATGGAGAAGGCCTTGAGTTATGCATGATAAGAAAGGTAAAATTGTAGACAGGCTCAAAATCCTTGAGATGGAATCAGCAGTTCATAGATTCAAGAAGCAAAGTGTGAAAAGATACAAAATCCTCAGAGAAAGGAAGGCAGGAAGAACAAGAGTAAGAATTATTGGCCTGATGCAAAAAGCGATAAAGCTTGATGGTCGACTGTTTTATTCAACCAGGACTGATAAGATGTCTTACCAACAGAGATTAATGACTCGTTAATTCCAGCTGCTGCGTGAATTATCCAATAAGTAATTCCCTTATGGTTTTAAATTGTGTATATGCTGTTTGCAGACTCTTAGTGTCTTCTGGGCCACTAGTTAGTTCATGATAGTAGTTGCCTGAACTTGGAGTGGGAGTGTTAATGAAGGACAGAGGATAGACCAGACTTCTTCATGTGCTTTTTTTTTTTTTGCCTTTTTTTTTTTTTTTAGGTGGGGAACAGCTTTTTTTCTGCCCTTGCATCTATCTAGTTTTTCTTCTTATTGTGGGCATGTGAAACTTGGCATTTCAGAACTTGGCCTTCTACTAGTAGCATTATTTACTAATAACAATTAGGATGTGGTAGTTATCAAGGCTACAGTGTGCTTTTATGCTGGATTAATGAATGATAGTGTTTTCCTTAGACAGAAGCCAAACAGATTTAGAAGGATGATGGAGACAAGGCAACATAAGCATTGTCTGTGCTGGATTTCTGCTCTCTTTGGGAATCAGGAGGGTGCAGTTTCTCCACTTGTTTATATTAAAGGCTCTCAGTCTAGGAGGATAGAAACATGTTTTTGTTCTCTGTTAATAAGCTTACTGACCCTGTCTTATTTTAGACATCGCATGCGAATGAATTAAGAAGACAAGTGATATAGTGATAATAGAAAGGTGTTAAAATCTGACAAGTTTAATTAAATATCTATAGTCAATTACTTGCTGACTTAAACCTGTGTTCGTGAGTCTAGGATTTCATACTTTTGTAAGTGGTGAGTCTATCTGTGTGGCTATAATGGAAAAATCCACATGGATGCCTTTGGTGGTTGTAGAGCTTTTATAGGTACTTCAGCATTTCTCTGAGACATGTCCTTATTGATCTGTCTGCAGATCAGCCATTGTGCCAAACTTGGAAACAAAGTTTCTCCTTCAAAAGCTAAGAACTCCCAGCTTCTGGGATCAAATTCAGCACAGGGCTTCTGTCTTCGTAATTCCTGAATGTGATTAACACTGCTGTAATATTTACTGACAGCAAAATAAATTCACCAGAAGGCAGTCAGTTAAAAATAAAGAGTGATGTCATGCTCTGCCTGTCACTTCCTACCACTGAGGATGGCACAAAGCTGTTCTTTTCATGTATAAAGACACATCAGAAGTACAAGATTTTTATTCTGAAGAATATTTCTTAGACTGTAGCAAGCAGAAGAACTGAGATTGAAAAAAACAATTTTTTAAAAATAATTTGGTATTTTACCAATGTGACCATGTCGATATTAAATATTAATAATCAAGAGGTTGGATTTTTTTTTCCATATAAAGCATCTGCAAGTGGGATGATTAAAAAATGAATGTGTGTTCAGCTTAGATAGAGTTTCAAATGGGGTGCATTTTTCTTGAACTAGGAGTCTGAATTTTTCCAGGTAATTTAAAAATAACATAAAACAGCCCATGAGAAGAACACAGATTCTCTGGCTGAGTTCCTGTACACCAGCAGCCTGTTCTCAACACTGGACAGCACCAAACACATCAGAGAAAAATACTGTAACTCACATGATATACATGTGCCATTGGCTGCCACACTAGATTTCCTTTTAATCCTTTCATACCTCTTAAGAGAGAAATGTCTAAAGCTACTGTGCACCTGGAAAATAAAAAATAACATTTGTGACTGTTCTTTGAATCTTTTTGGGTTTTCATCCCAGTTTTGATTAGATGTTGTGTGTATTTTTTTCTTTCTCAGCTAGTTCTGTAGCTGAGTGGAAAACGAGAAATTAATTTTGGTAGTTAACTAGCATCAAAAATCTGATTGACCTATTGAAAATTCCCTTTAGAGAAGGGAGAATAAGAGTGTCTTGTCATTAACTTGTGTTACTGTGTGGTACTACTAAGGTTTCTTTGCTGTCTTTACTAAGAAGATCAGGAATCAGAGTATAAGTCCAGATGGGCAGGTAATCTCAGTGAAATAAGAGTCTTTTTTTGGTAATAGGTGCCCAACTGGAGAATTTTGTAGAGGAGGCAGGTGAGGTTTGCTTCATGATTTGTGGTCTGGGAATGGCCCAGCAGACGACCACAGAGGAAAATTAGGAATGCCCTTATACAACAGCAGTACAGGTTTATATTTGATTCTGTCCACATTTTCTGCCACTGACACTTTTCCTCTTCTCATATTTTTGTTGTTGTTCGTTCATAATTTATGTCAGTCTAAATGGACACTTGAGCAAATTCATATATCATTAGGATTCAGGGCCCTCTATCCTGATTACTGGTTTACCAGTAAACACAATGAGAGCATTGATCCTTTTGTTCCTTATCTCATCAGTGTTAGGCAGAACCAGAGAACATAGCATTAGCAAGAATTGATTATGAGCCAAGTAAAAGTGACTGTCCTGCAACTTTGTAAAGATGAACTCAAGAGAGATGGACTTACTGCTGGATCACTTTTGCCTTTCAGTGATTTTTGGTTGTTCTGTTACTTAATCTGGTTTGTTTCTCTGTTACTGGTTTCAACTGATCCATCTTTTACTGGCTTCTGAAGTATCTACAGAAGGATCCACATTGAAGGATTTTGCTTAATTCCAGTCTGTGATAAGTGTTCCTGAACACTTGCATATTTTCAAGGCTAGGTGGCTGCAGTGCTTTATTTAAAGGAGTTTTTGTCAAGTCCTTAGGTGGAGAAGTTTGTGGCAAGTGCAGCAAGCTCAGTGTTACAGGCTCACACACCAGGCCAGACAGATCACTAGCTTCTTGTCAGATAATACTAATTTCAAAGACATTGCATTTAAATTCTCCTGATTGACTGTGGCTTGATATACCTGACATGATCTTCAATATTTTTCCTGTCTGATTGTTGTATCTCAATTAAGAGGTTACTTTGACTTGGAAATGCACAGTAGGAGCCAGCATATTTGAGAATGTGGCAGCCTGGTACTGGAATTAATTAATTTCATCCGTTACACATGCCTTTTTACTTCATTTTTACTCACAGGTTTCAGTACCCCATGCTCTCTTCTCAGTGGCAATACTAGTTGAGACAACTGACAGCCTTATTATTTCTTGTAACCTTGGCTTCAGTTCATCCCTCTTGCCAGAGTGAGGATGTAGGAACACTTCAAGAGCAAACAACATTGCATAAGATGGTCTGATTTAAGAAAGAGAAGAGCTCCCTTTACTTTTCTAAGCTATATCAATCACTGATGGTTTCACGAGTCCCACAGCAAGCTACTGGAAACACAAGAGGGAAAACAAAAGGCATATGACAGGAAGAGTGCGAATACCTTGAAGTGGTGTTGCTGCCAGGTTGGTTGGTTGGTTGGTTTGCTTGTGAGAGTTTGCACTTTGCTCCCAGATTGTTTCCCTCCAGCAGTGACAGAAACAACTGTACCAGCTCCACTGAGGAGGAGGTGAACCAGCAGTGGGAAGAGACTGGGTGGAATGGAGAGATGGCTGGCTCATCTTGGGCTGACTTTGCTGGTGCTCCAGCATCGCCCAAGACAAGCAACATCCTTTGTACTGACTTGAGGCAGTAACAATAGCCATGATTTTACCGCACTGCCACTGCAGTAGCTGGCTGTTAGTCCAGAAGATAGCTGGTGAATGGATTCAGAATATTGGCTATCTGCTGGAGTTTCTTTCATGAAATACAACACGTAAAAAATAACAAATGTATAACCTATGTGTGCTAGCAAGATGCTCTTCTACAATAATGTAATATTTTTCCATCCCCAAAGGATATTTCTATTCTTCCTGTATGGTTTTAATTTATGGTGATGCATACATAATTATACATGTGATGCATTTTGTATCCATAACTTTATAATTTAGTTCTATTGTCTGACTTGATGTATCAAGGGATTGATTTTCCATGCTTTTATAAGTAGTTGCAGAACCAGTTTTATTTATTCCTTTTACACTTTAATTGCATCCTTCTGCAATTTGGAAATTGTGTATTTGCACGTGTGAATTATATGAAAAACTGAAGTCTGTTTTATTTACCAATGGGGAGCCAAATTTTGTGCAGAATAGGAAAGCCAAAATGACCTCAGTGAACACTTGTAAAACCATTTTATATATATCTCAGTCTTAAAGAAGGCTTATATATAGATCTTAAGAAGCTGGAGAAGTTACGGTGTGGTTTAATAGCTCAGTGGCTTAATCAGTGTTATGCTGGGTAAGTAGCATTTGAGTCCATGTCCTATACCTGTATTCTTTTAGATGCAGTAGCTAAAAATCTGCCTGGCACACACAAAGGATTCTTTGCAGATATCCAAGGAATACCACGGTGAGATTACACAACTTTCCTGGCTGATTCCACAAGCCATTTCAAGTCCTCTAATTTCCAAAAAGCAAATGCATCCTCTCTAATGCTGGGAGAGGATTCTATTAGGGGAAGCTACCAGACTGCAGAGTCAAGAAAATGTGACCATAGGATTACGACTTATAACCTTAATTAAAAGCCTTGAAGTAAAGATCAATGTGCAATATTGCATTACCAAAAGATAAACTACAGAGCGTGATTAGAGAAATACATCAAATTCATTTAGCATTTAGTCCAAGAAACAAGTGAATATTCTAAGATATGCTGTCACCAGTAGAGTTACAATATTAAAGTCTTGCTGATTCAAACAACTTTTTCTTAAATTTCTGTTTGAAATAACTTTATTCTAAACTCTAAGTAGCAACTGTTTAGTAACTGACCTTAAAACATATAAAACAGATAAAGTCCCATTGACTTCAATAACATTTATCCAGAATAGGATAAATAGGAATGAAAATAGTGGGAAAGAATCCAAAGCTCTAGACAAAAATCTGCATTTGAAATGAATCAAATATTCTTAGATTTTGGAGTGTCATTCAGTGAGGGTCAAGAAAGAAATTCACGAGGGAAGATTTTTTTATAACTATGTTCTGTCTACTACATGGGGTTTGTTTGTTTTGTGTCTTACTGTGAAATACCCTGTGGAAGCCCTTATTAGAGACACAGTTGTAGATAACATGCATTCATATTGATGATCAGGGCAAAATAGATTATTATCTACTTTACCATAGAATATTATATTTTACTTGATTTAGGAATATACCAGTATGGATTATTGTGGCACAGTGTTGTAACAGGAATAATGTTCACTACAAAGGATTTGGTCTACACCTAATGCAGTAGTACCCCTAAATGTATGGTACAGAGGAGGATATAGTTAAGACAAATAATGCTGTATTGTTTTAGTTAATTTTGCATTATTCCCTAATATTGTACTTTATGTACACTAATACAGAAAATTAATTACATTCTTCCTACAGGTCTTCTGAGCATTTTCATTTGTATGTATCACCATTTACCTGAGTGATTATATATCCAAATTGTGCTGTTAGAGAATGCATTAAAGAAAAGGTTTCAATGATACCAACATGACTACCAGTATTACAGTTCAAGTGGAAATAATTACTGAAGTTAGAGAGCCCTTTTGTGTACCTCTTTTTCCCACAGCATCAAAAATCTAGGGGCAGCATGTGGGACACAGATGTATTTTGAACAGTTACATTTACTAATTATATAGAGAGATACAGTGGTTAAATATGCAAGTGTCAGGTTGCTTTGGGGGCTACTAAAATAGACCATTAAGGAGGTCCCCAAATATTTAAAGTACTACCTCTATGTACTAAAAGTTTATTTTTAGGTTGTATAATAAGGACATGATTAAGCTTCAAAGCTCCAGCATTTTAATGCAGACTTACTGAGACTCCTTGAAGGCAGAGCTCTTTCTTTATGTAAGATGTCTTTGGGATCCTGATGAAGCTATCACACTTTCCTATATACATAATAAAATACAAAACCAGTGTTCTCGAGCATTAGTTCAGGAACTCTATAGGTACTATTGTACTTTTTTGGGCTAGAAGATGCTGAAAATGGTCAAGTTTTCTTTAGTTGATAAACAGTTTGTCAGGATGACTCATGTTTTTCTAATATGAATTAAGGAATTCTCCACAGGGTATAATGATGAGTGATAACAAATGATAAATTTCACATGCACAAAATTGGTAGAAGTTAGTTAAAAAAATCCCTCTGAGCACCTTTCTGTGGGACTAGGTCTCGGCATCTAAGAGCTGCCAGGAGATGAGGTTCCCTGCTGTACCTACAAGTAGCAGGTCTCAGCCTGTGGATGACAGACTTTAAATAATTCAGTACATTGAG
The DNA here is from genome assembly GCA_013397775.1 of Eulacestoma nigropectus. Lineage (NCBI taxonomy): Eukaryota > Metazoa > Chordata > Aves > Passeriformes > Eulacestoma > Eulacestoma nigropectus. The sequence continues at coordinate 64,113 of VZTE01001295.1, read as the reverse complement.
TTACTCCAGAGGAAATGCCTGTTGATGGCCTGTCTGAATTATGGCAGCAAAGCTTGTCTTGTCAGAAGTGCTGCCAGCCTCTCATCAATGGATTGGGCCAGTTTTGTCCCGGTATAAAATCTCGTCAGCCTGTAGAAATGATCCCTGCAGGGCATCTCTCTTTGCAGCATGGGGAAATTCACCTCTCACCCCAAGAACAATTGAGATTGTTAGAATTCTGCAAGCTGCTTCTGCAGTGTTTCCCTTTTTGTTCAGACATCAGAGGGAACATGCTAAGTTATTTGTTCTTGTTTAATACGTTAATCTGTTTGGAAAATGTGGGTCATCTTGTAGTGGTTAATTGCTACAACAATGACATGTTTTACTTTTTTCTGACACCCCTGTGAATGTACTATATTCTGGTTTTGGGCATGAGGTCAAGAAGCAGACTTTTCACATGGGAGACAGAACAACATCGATTTCAGAATCTGTCCTCTCTCTCTTCAAGTGCTGAATTGCACATACCAGTGATCTCCACTAGCTGTTGCAGCTCCCAGTAACAAAGCAAGATACATTTTTCTCTCTGTAATGAATGGATGATGTCAACCATTGCCTTTTGTTCTTTCTATTGGTTCACATGTATTTCAGGCTCTTCCATAATACCCTAATACAGGTTAGAAAATGGAGTGGAAAGTAACACCGCAGTTTTTAAAATAGCAGTTACACTTTTTGCTAAAATTAAATATTTTTTTTCAGATGTTTTGTCTTTCTGAGGCATAAATAAGGTGTGGGGTTTTTTTTGTAGTGCAGTGTATAAATTGAAAATAGTAAAAGGCTAAAGTATAGTCAGCAAATGTATAATTAAAAGCTATTACGAAAAGTTATGAAAAACTATGAAAGTGTGTTCCTGTTTCCCAGTAATTGGGAAAATCTGAAAGGTGTAAATTTTGATACTTTTTACAACTTAGCATTTTATTAATGCATTATGTGTGTTTGCCAGAGGCGACCATACATATGTTTTCTTTATTGACCCCATAGACTGGGTGTTAAATGGAAACTATTTGCTTTAATGCTAAAATTTTATGTGGTGTTTCTGATTTTGCAGGTTATTCCCACTGGGCAAAACAGAAGATGGCTTCAATGACTCTTCTGAAGGCATCTTGCTCATCTGGGTTCTGTTCCTTTCAAACTGTATACATAAACCCCTTTTTTGTCTGGACACAGCAGGAAACAGGAGATAGTTTCCATGCTCAGTGTCAGGCCCCCACCAGGCAACATTCACGCACACATGTACACAGACACACAATTGTGTGCTATTGTTGCTTCTGTGGACAGGAGAGGCTGTTGTCATCTATAGCCCTTGCTGTCACAACCCTAATGTTTCATTTAATGACTTCCATAACCTGTCTTCCTCCAAGCTGCTTTTTGTGTCTTCATCTCAAATGTACAGAGTGACACCCCAGACAACTTTCAGCCCTCCTGATTTCAGACCAGATTATTCAACTTCCACTCCAAGCCTCTCATTCTGGTGAATGATTTGAGCAGTGAGTTCAGTTGTTTTGGATAAAATAAATTTTTAACAAAAGGGTATTCGACTGTAGCTGGAATGGAAGTAGGCTATTATTCCTAGTAACCTTAAATAGGATTTAGACTTTTTCATACATCAAAGGTACCTCTCTTGAAAGTAAGTTGCAATCTGCCGTTTAGTGTCTCCTGCACCATCATGACTTTTCTGTCTATATAAGCAGACAAATGCCTGATTTCCCAGAGTGGAATCCATCATCCTGAAATTAATGTCAAGTATCTTTTTTGTGTGCTTACCAGAAGCAATTTAAGGCTGCAGTTTAACAGTCTCTAAAGGAGAATCCTTCTTCTGCCACTAGCCACCCCTCAGCCCCCTTGGTAAGAAGGGCTCCTCTGCCTGCACGGTAAGCCAGCTCAGCCTACTGCCTGTGCAGAAAACCACTCTCTTTCTTTCATTCTATTTTTTTTCAGATACCCCTTGTTTAAGAGGGTGGGTAAGAAGCATAGCACATATGTCTTCCTCAAGTACAATCACAATCCAGAAAGTGGCTGAGGGGTTTCAAGACTTTGGTATCTGAAGTAGGGATTTTATCTTTCCTAATATGTCAATGACAAAAAGAGGACATCTAACTGATGTGCTAAGGATCTTCCTCTTTCTCTTTGTCCTGCTCTTTTGTGAAATGCTTGGTTTGTTGTTGTGTCGCTGGTTTTGGGTTTGTTTTTTTTTTTTTTTGTTCTAGCATCTCTGATTTTTATAGTGATAAAAAGAGATACATTGTGTTATGGACTAGTATGCCTGTTAAAAATCATTGAGTTAAAGAAATTCACCTCCAAGCACATACATACATACATACATACATACATATATACATACATAACTATTCCCACATGTACTAGATGGATTAACAATTATTATACATAAATCTGATCTCTTATCAAGGTAGACCAAGTCTTGGCCAACATGGAGTAAGCAGCCTAGTATTTGGTGTATGGAGCACTGTGTCTTGTCTTTCATCATGATCCAAATGATGATACTGCAGACCACCATGCATGCAGCCTACCCAGTACAAGAAAATGTTGAGAAAGCAAACATGGACCCTTCAGAGAACTGTGTCTGAATCTCTCATTTGCTGGGCAACTATGCAGAGATATGTTAGAGTGGCTTTTGCGGTATTGCATGACTAGTTAATATCAAGAATGGAAAAAGACAAAACATACATTCTGGTAAACATGGACAAAAAGATAAAAATTAAAATAAGCATGCTCCTTATCCCTATTGGTATTTTCGTGACATTCAAAATAAGCAAATTTGCATACATGTGGAACTTGCACCTTCTGTCACCAGTTATGTGATTGCTTAAAGATTCCATCCTATTAGAGCAAACAGACTTCTTTTAGGAAACTGTCTAGTCCAGATTTCTACTGTTTCTTAACTAAGGAGTTAAGCATTGGAATTTCAGCCTTTGAGGGTTCAGTTAAATTATGTTAGGTGAATCTTTAGTTTGAATAAGTATCGTTACTATTCTGCCACCAGTATGGCTAAGAAAGTTCTTCCTCCACTGATTTAACAGCACATTCATGCACATGAAAATAACAGGCTTTCAGAAACTAAGATTTCCATATTGCCCAAGTACCACTGTGAGTGGACTCATACTCATCTATTCTGTGAATATGTTGACTAGAATATCTTCTGTTTCCAGTGCACAAATCCTGACAAAGGTGCAGGGGTCTTAGTTCAGACACTGAGGAGCTGGAGTAAGCTGTGACCTTGTATTGCTGGTATCTGCAGAATATCATTATTTTGGATGTCTACCTAGCTCTTCCTGCCACTGTCTATGATTTCATGCTCTGACAACATGAAGCCATACAGAACCTTCAATAATGCCCTAAAAAACACAGAGAACTGTTAGAACACATACTGGTAGCATTTGCTGAAACAGCCTAAAAGGTAGTAAACCTCAAACTGTGAGCGCTGGGTGTAGCAGCCTATGATAACTGATTTCTGCAGGTGCTTTTGCATGGGGAAATACTGGAAGTCCTTGATCAAATATGGAATCAACTACTCTCGAGATGGTGCCTGGAAAGTGAATAGTCCCAGGCAGAGGAAGACTACACATGCTCACTGTCCCACGCTGTGTTTCTAATGTGTACCCACTGGCTCTTCTTATTCTTTTCATCTTCAGAGGTTAGAAACTGGGAGAGCTTTATGATTAAACAGTGAACTTTTTTTTTTAACTGCGTGAGGAAGGAGTTGCTGCTGTGCACAGTTAGCACAGTGAGGTCAGCTGTGCCAGCTGTAGTTGTGGAAGGGATGGTAGAAAATCCTTTGGTTCTGCAGACAGACTAAACTCAGTAAATTACTTTTATGAGCTCTCTCTCTCTCCCTGTAGGTTTCTAACACCTGCATCCTCCCTCTTATGAGGGGGACGACTGGTTGTCTAATTGCCCCAGAATTAAAAGTGAAGCAAACATTCAGTCATTCTTTCAGATCTTCAGTATCCCTCTGCTACTTTCCATTGCAAAAAGGACCTGAATGTAAGAAAAGGCTGAAGGAAGAGTAAAGACACTGTTATACAAACAGAATAAAAGTCTAACATTAAAAAAGGAAGAAAAAGCTCACTGGTTTTGAAAACAAAGACATGCAGAGTGCTCTACACAAAGGCCTATGCTTTTGTTAGCAGAGTGACAGTACCAAGGCTTGCAACAGGCTCCATAAAGTGTTACATATACAAGCTCATCTATCACAGTATAAAAAGCACTGCAGGAGTGCATGGTCTTTCTCCCTCTTCCTGACCCCAGGTTCTATCCTTACTCTTCCTTTGCCAGCCATGTCATGATCCCTTTCATCTGATCATAGAGCTTTTCATACATCAGAGCTTCCAGCCTGATGCTCTTGCAGCAGCCACATACTGAATGAAGCAGCTACATTTTCAGAGTACTGGCAGTAAAATATGTTTCCTTGATGTTAGAAATACACCTCCTACTTCACAGAAATAAAAGCTGTGGAGTATCACATCTAATGTGCCAGACTATTTTGATTTCAAGAGTTTAGAAGCTGAGAATGATTTTGTTTAAAGCAGCCTCAGGCTGAGCCATGCTCAACTGTTCTTTGGATGTAGGGAGGATCTAGGAAAGGGAGATGAAAGAATAAGAAAATTGTTAACATTCAGTGGCCAGCAATTTACCTACCAAAAGTACTCTACAGGTTGCTTAGAGAACTGGTTTTTTAGTTTGTCTAACCTCCACTTTCTTTTTCCCTTTCTGTAAATGTTAAGGGCTGCATCCAGGGCTGTATTAAGAAAAACATACATAGCAGAGGAAGCATTGTAAGGTTCAAGCAGGACCTTACACACTCTTCTACTTGTCAGGAAGTTTCTTTCTTTCAGTAGGGAATGTCACCTCATGTGACTAAATCTGTTCCAAACGAAAGAACCAGGCCAAAGCAGTAACCTAGACGACTTCAATGTTACAGCTAACACTACTATTTATATAGGTTCTACTGAGAAGGGAATAGTTACTCCCTTACCTGTTTTAATTTTCTTTTGCCCACTGGGCTTCTTTTATGCAGGTGCTCACATGTAGTTTGTGTTTGTGAGCTCCACCAACCAGCAGAAAACCCAAGGCACTTAGGGGTTTTCTTCTAGCTCCAGTTGCAATGAGGATAGAGGGTGGGATTGCAGATATTACATTTTCTTTCTTTTTTAATGTTGGAATTTTATTCTGTGTGTTTCTTTTAGATGTTTGTGGTACCGATATGTAACCTGGAAAATGCTCAGCTGAGAGAACTGCTGAGAACATAATGTAGTGTTTGATGTTTTCATGTTTTTAATCAAAATAGGGGTGCTGGACGTACTTCCAGATGTAATTAGGAATTACCTGTGTTTATCTGGTTAATTTTCAGAATGCTGAGATAACAGGCACCACCAGTACATGTTACCAGCAGGTTTACATTCAGCTTTGCAAATCAGGAAGAGCACTGTAAGAGGAAATGATGGGTTAAGTACAGATGAGTAGTAAAAAACCTCTGAACAGAAAGTTTACACAAACATTGATTGCACATGATCAGAGATTGCTGTAACTTAGTGCCTATGTGGGGAACTCATCATAAATCACCATAAGATAAGAATCTTGCAAACCCATATGGGAATCTGAACTGCAGAAGTTTTCAGTATGGATAGCTGAGTGATACATGATCCTGACACAGTGACTGTTGATCATTTTAGATGTTACCTGAAAACTAGGAGGAAAAAATACTTCCTGGTGTGGCTGGAACCATGAGGCACTGTAGTATTCATAGAGGTTCGAGCGACAGAAATTTTAATTTACTTTTCTTCATAGTGCCTGAAGAGGTAACACAAAATTCTGTATTTATGTTTGAAAGCAGTCTCAGTTTTAAGTTCAAGCCAGCTGTACCCCGAGGCTGAAACATGGCCATGTTTTGGCAGCAGGGAAGACTGCCATATGTTGCAGTGATAAAGAAATTACACTGATGCCAATCTCTGAAGTCAGTCTTCTAAAAAATATATAAGGGAGTATATTTGTGGCAACATGAGCATTTATAGAGAGAGAGAGAGTAAAAGAGCTTGACAAGCCTTTATTTAAGGATATTTTTTCTGTCTCTTTAACGGTAAATGCTGCAAGTCATAATTCACTGTTGTTCTTGAGAGAAGTTGTATGTAATACATAAATCCATTGCATCTCCCCGTTACACAGAATTGCTTGCTGTCTAGCTCCCAGCTTTCAATAGTCATAGGATAATTCCATGCTTTGAGTAAGTTCTTATTTATTGACTGGCTTTTAGTGAGCACGAACTGGAAATCAATAAGAAGATCTGTTTTTTCAGGAGTCATTCAAGCAGGCTTCTAAATGAGAGCAGGGATGTGGAGACCCTGGACTTGGCTGGCAGCACCATGACATACTCTTTCCTTTTTTAAGGTCAGTATAGGCCATTGGTTGGTAGCTCTCATGGGTGAATTCCAATGCTTTTAAAATTGGCAATTAGTTTTAGTTCCAGCAGTATGTCAAGGATCTTTGATCACAACTATTTGTATTCTTGAAATGCATATAATAAAATGTATTGTAGGATATATTCTTACAGTGCAGTAGTTCCAAACCGCATCTACTGCAACTTTAATGCAGAACAAAATATCCAGTAAAAAATACAGATCTCAATCATAAACCTTCTGTTCCCTACTGCAAACACTGAAGCTGCTGTTTCTTGTTGCTGAAGGACTGTTACTGATCCATAAAGCTGACTATCTGAGCAGTTTTAAATTCCCTCCATTTACCAGTATCCTGAGGTGCATTTTTTAGATTGCTAAGAACAGACTATGGATTCCACCAGCATCTTATTTTATGTCCATGCAACATATGGCCATAAACCACCATTTATGTCCTTGAGCTTTTGAAAGAAATTATCCAGAGATGCAATAAATTTGTTTTAAAGCAGAAGTTTTACTGCTGGCTAGGTCAATAGTTTCCAGATAAACATTTTCTTGCCCAGCAGTGATGGTAGTCTTCAAACTTGCATTTTCTGACAGTATACAAACTAAGTTCTGCATCTCCTGTGTGAACAGGTCCAGCTGGCTTCACAGTGAGGACAGTAATTAATTTGCATTCTTTGTATATACACACTTTTCCATTTCCACTTCTCTTAAATTCCACAGTACTTTGCGGCTGAGAAAAAACAGTGGCTGTTTCTGTAATTTTTTTTCAGACTGAGACAGAGATCTCCTAATTACATCTCCTAAGCAGATACTAATCTAGTACTAGATACTAGGAGATCTCCTAAGAAGATACTAATTGTTTTTTATGGCACTCCGTCTCATCAGCCAGAAAATTTCCTTATGTTATTCTGAAAGAAACAGTTTAGTTCCAGGACAATTTCTACCATCGCTGTCAAGATATGTAATGCTCCTCCTGATCCAGATATGTGCTTCTCAGTCAACCTGAATGGCTCAGCTTTACTAGCAAATGGCACAGTTGTATTTTGTAACACATTTTCAGACACTTGAGAAAGTTCAGTGGTCAGCAATTTTTCAACAGAGGTAAAAGACCCTGATATAACTAATGCAAATACATTATCTGCTGAACAACTCAGAGATAGGAGGACACCTATAAAATATGCCTAAGATGTCAACATCTGTTGCTGCTTCAGACAGTTCTCACTAACTGAATCTTCTACTTTCTTCATCAGAACATTAATTTCTCCTGCAAATCTATTTGGATGATAGCATTGTGTTGATCAACAGCTTTCTTACGATACAGTTTTGAATAGACACATCATTTATATTAACAGTACTGACCAAATGGCTAGCTGTGCCATGAAGTTTTTGTGTATTCAGGACTGAAACCATATATTCTTTCTCAGCTAGAGTAATCTTGGTTTCTTGCAGATGTGTCTCTGCTCCTTTTCAGTTATTTCTCCTTGAATTGCAGATCTGTTTTCATTGTTTCATTGCTTTTATTAATTGTGAATGGTTTAGTGATTGTTTTCACTACTTTTTCCATGGTGCTCATTATCTCAATATACTCTGCAACTTGTTCTTCCCGAACTGTCAGCTTTCCTTTAAGGGCTACATGAATTTTGAATGAAAATATAGATTCCATTTTACTCTTGTGCTGTAGTGAGGTCTCCTTTTTGGTGCTTAATCTCTTCAGTATCTTCCTTAATAACAGCTCCTTTTGGCAGCTGCTGGTTAACTTAAGGTTTCTGTGAGCATACTCCACTGTACTCTGTTTTCTCTCGGGATTTATAGATGTGGGAGAAACGGTGGCTATTACTGATGTTCTTTGTCGTTCTTGAGAGTCTTGAAGGATCCTCTTAGGATGCCCTGTGTCATCTTCCACAAGAGCAGCAATAACTCTTTCGTGGATCAGGATAGATTACTTGGTATTTCCAGCTTCATAAACTCCTTTATCAACTGCCCCAAACTGAAATGTTTTTACCTCATGCAAGTTTATATTCCCAGTTCTAACAAGCACTTGTCCAAATAGTCGCGTTACTTTTGTATGAATGGTAAAGGAAAAACAGTAGGATAAACTGGAATATGAATTCATGTAAGTAGCTACAAGAGTTCTTTTTGCTGCACTTTTTTCCAAGATCAGGTAGGCTTCATTTTTGTTGTGTTTAGTGTTTCTTCCGAGCCTTTCACATTTACACCTGTCTTGTGTATGAGATCATCGAACATCTGCAGTCTTTCTCTATGCTGGGAATTGGATTCAGAAGATTAAAAAGCCCTTCATTATGTGTTTCCAGAAGAGAGAATTTTACAAAAAGAAAAATAAAAATCATTGTTAATCTCCATGACTTTTTCTAATATTTGATATGATGTATTGCCAGAATCCTTTCAGTGGTGTCCAGCAACAGGATGAGGAGCAGTAACCATAAACCAAAACACAAGAAGTTCCACCTCAACATGAGGAAGAACTTATTTACATTGAAGATGGCAGAGCCCTGTAACAGGCTGCCTAGGGAGGTCATGCAGTATTCCTCTCTGGAGACATTCAAAACCCACTTGGATGCAATCAAGGAAAGGTACTGTGGCCGTAACAGTTTTGTGGTGCACATGAATTAAGTGGTTCTAATGGAGCACTCGCCTTGTCTTTATGCCTCTTTTTTGGAACAAAAATGGGCTTCTGCCTGGTATTGCACTGCATAAGCACCAAGCTGCTTGACCCTTGACATCAGGAAGCTTTGCATTACTACCCAAAACACTCCATAAACTGCATCTGGTGCACTTTCTGAGCTAACTTGCCAGTTGTTACTGTCTGCTTTGCAGATGAGGAATTGGAGTATTTCTAGATTCCTTTCACAAACACCTTACAACAAACAACTCATCTGTCAGTAGGCTTAACTGAAGGCCCACATGCTGAAAAGTATCTTAAGGAATTGTCATCTGAAAAAGACTTGAACTCCTCTGATGTGGCACGTATGTAAAATTCAATATGGAGGTATGTTAGAGATGGAGGCAGAGATTTTTGAGATCTACTAGTTTTGTATTAACTTCACAGATCAGAAAATAAGAACTAAACTCCTAAGAAAAACCAGTAGCAAGATGAAAACCACTCAAAAGTAGAGCTGCTCTGTGCAATTCTCAAAATAGTATTTTCTTCTATATATAAAAGCGCGTTCCAGTCTTGCTGATTATTACTGGATCACTAATCATTAGATTTATTTTTTTTAATTCTCCTGAATGTTCTTCACAATCATGGGATCAGTTAGAGGGTGCGGGAAGAAAAGTTCCCACCACCTCTCAGTTTCATGAAGCAAAGTCAAAAGAAAAGCACTGTTACTGAGCCTCACTGCAGAGCTGGGTCCTGTGTCCCTGCAAAGACGGCATTTAGAAAAATACACAGTGGTGCAGCACTTGTATCTCAGACGGATGTTGCTCGTCTCTTTTGCAAATAAGGTTTTTCAAAAGTCACATTAAACCCCATCACAGGATGATAAAGCACTGACGCCTTAATATCCTACGATACAGCACTCTGGTCCTGACCCTGCAGAGACCTCATCCTTTCCAGCCATATCTCTTGCCCTAAAATCCTCCCTCCCAATGCCCCCCTGACAGTCCTCCTGACCCCGCCGTGGTGATCCCGCCTCGCAGGTGCTCTGCCTACAAACTTAGCGCTACTCAAAGGGCTCACTCAACCAGGCCTTCTCCCTCCAGCCCTCCCGCAGGGCCATGGCCCCGGCGGGTGGGCAGCGCGGCGGCCCGCGCCTCCCGGGGGCACCGCGGGCTGCAGTGCGGCCCTCCACCGCCCCGGGAGCGGCCGACACCCGGCGCCAGGACCCCGCGGCCCGACCCGCCTCCTCCTCCGGCAGGTGCGGCCCTGCCGG
>VZTE01001295.1:25268-46315 GCA_013397775.1 Eulacestoma nigropectus | reverse complement strand
ATATAGCTACAGTGATCTAAAGATACAAGAGAGAAGGGTGGGGTTTTGTTGTTTGTTTGGGTTTTTTTAATATTTTGTTGTTGCTGTTGTTTTTTGTTTTGTTTGGTTTTTTCTTCTGAGCTAGTTGGTATAGTCTGTGGGAGGGGAAAAAAAAGTGTGAATGGAAGTATTTCTTTTGCTTAGACCTGAAGAAGGCACAGAAGTCTAAACACTTGCCTGTTCTTCTAATTCAACATCTGCTCCTAATTAAAGGTCACAGATTAAAAATTATTTAAGATCTTAATTTTAGGAATTTTTCCTTGAAACAGCAGTTTTTCTCCAAGTAAAGTTGTTTCTCAGACTAAGGAGGGCTAAGGAATGGTTGAAGAAAATCTAGAGTTGTAAATTCAGAACCTTCTATTTGAAGGGAAAAAAAGCCCCTCTGTCTGTTGTCAACTAAGATTATTTTCCATCTGTTTATCTCTGTTACACACATTTGAAAACTGTTAGAAGAACCAGATTTTATCAGAAAATTCCGTCTAGTGGGTTTATGACACCTTATGCATCTTGTTTCAACACAAGATGTTGTGCAGCAGTACTGGCTTGAGGTACTCCTGATCCCTCTGCCCTCCTGCTGCAGCTTATTGCTCATGTGTTTTGCTGGCATCAGTGTTTGTGGAGGGGTATTGGGGATAAAAAATAAACCAGCCTCCCCCCTAAAAATTAAAAGCAACTCCACAGAAGTCTCTCTTACACTCTTAAACCAGGTCAGGCAAAAGAAGGAAGTATAGAAGCCAGCACTGCTGCTGAACTTGTACCCATTCTATCTTGAAAGAAGAGAAAGTTACTTTGACCTGTAATGAATATATGCAGACTAGAGAAAGGCATGTGGACTGTAAGTGCTTAGTTTTCTTTCATATAGTCGGGGGTAAAAGGTGTTAAAACAGTGGGTTTATTTAGCAATTTCTGGCACTGATTTCTAGTAAGCAAATGTTTACACTGTAGCTTGCCATAAATAAACAGAAGGGTGTTTGGAAACCCTGACCAGCTTTTGTGTAGGAGAGAGCAGTCATAACAAACTGGTTCTGTGAGAAACTGAAAACAAATAAAAGATGGGCTGTTATTCATGGTTTGCAAAGGCAGAAGAGACTGTGAACAAAAGAAGTAAGTAATTTTCAAATAGTGAAAAACATTGTTTGTGAACCTGAAATAAATTTCAGTGACATTTCATGTTGTCTTGTTTTCAGTCTTTAGAAAACGTAAAGAAAAGAAGGGCAAATGATTTTAACCAACTCCAGCCTCAGAGAAGGGTGGAGTTCAATACTGATGTGAGTCTTTTTTATCTCCCCAAGGTATTTCCAAGAACATTTCCTACCTGTTTCTGAGTGTTAACAATCTTGCAGTCACTTAAAATGTTGTAGTTAACTAAAGAAAAGAATTCTTTCAAAAATCCCCTAACAAACCTTTTCCTACAAGGAAAGCTCTTCTTTTATTACTTAATGAGATTATTACCTATTACAAGGAAGTTATGTTCCTTATTGTTTTGTGTTCTTGAGATTTTTTCAGTCTAACATTACTGTATAACGGGATAGGTAAGCAATAATCAGAGAAGTAGAGCATTTCTAGTTGTGTAATTGAAGGATGGATTTATGGATGGCTGGGTTTTCTTAAGTAGTTGTTAAATGGTACCAAACCTCAGAATCAATATTCCATTTTTATTTTATACTAACACATAGTTTTGGTGATTGAGTAATGTCCAAGTATCTTAGTACCTGATAACTCATATTGACTTTTTTGCAACTTTTTGTGGTTTTCATGCAACCACCGCAATGTACCAAAGAATATCTAACCTTGAAAGATAGACTAGACTCAGACTAGAAATGGAGCCGATGAAATGGTAATAAAAACCGTGGCTAAGGCTGAACCTTTTTCTTAGTTATTTCCTGTGTGGAGTGGAAACATGTCTTCAGCAATCTTATGGTCTTCACAGAGAGGGAATCTCTTGGTTGTAGGGTTCCACTGGAACCAAGTAGTCAGGGAAATGGTATTAATATCTCAAATATCTTTGTGACTGTGATGGTAGTGAAAAGAAATATGTTTTACAGAAGAGATGAAACCTTCTGTATAAACTGTCATTATAAGCATACATGTTGACTGTGCTTTGTAGAGATACCCACTTAGCTCTGAACAAAGTAGTAAAACATGTAGGAGCACTGTTTGTGGTGTAGTATTTTGTGTAAGTAACGTGTTGAGAAATTACTTGTATGCCTGCAGGTCTCTGAATTGGGCTATGTTGAATGCAGGTGATGTGGTGATCCTTTGGGAGCTGCAGGTCAGTAAATTCCAGTCCAGATTCAGAAATTGTATTCTCTTTCTCTGTGAGAAATAGACTTCAAAGACCACACTTAGATGGTAATGAATTGAGGAAACTATTGAGTTCTAATAGTATTGCTGCATCGGATTTTGATTAATCTTTGAGAAGGTTTGTATAGCCAGTAGCACTTACTGAATGAATTTCATAAATAGCTTTTAGTTTTAGTTAGTGTGCAGATTGTGCTCTTTCTCTCCTGAAAATGGGTGGCGAGAGCCTTTATTTGGTTGTCTTGAAATTGGTATAAATACAGAGGTAAAAACTTGTATTTGTTTTTCAAATATATCTGAGAGTTAGCCTGAGAGCAAGCTAGTGGTGAAACCACTCCTAGTGGTCATGCAAGAGCTTCTGTATGCTCAGTGACTGGCAACACTGTCAGATCTATAAGTTAAAGTGCTTGCAAGGTGGGGAGAGATCTTTCAGACTTTATTTATTTATTTTTCTATTTATTTATTAGTTTGAGATCAGTTGTCTCCTGATTAGATGGGGGTGACTGTAGTGTTGCCAGGTAAATGAATAAACCTGGCCAAAGCAGTCCTGCACTTCTTGGCTGCATTAGGCATCTTACTGTCCAAAGATGGAAAAGAAGGAGCGAGTGTGTGCTTAGAGTGCTGGATCATGTACAATACAATGGCTCAGTTCCTTGGCAAGGTGAGGAGCAGTCTGTCTCCTGCAAATTCTCTGATTCAAATCCAGCTTCTTGTGTGTGCCATTTGGTAAAGAGGAATCAAACACAATTTAATTATCCTCTTAGTCCTTGGATGTATCTGCAGTATCCTTGGGCTTGGCCACTGGAGGGGATGAGTGGGTGCTTCAGGCCGTCTTTATGCCAGTCAGCATTTTTTGGACCAGTGTGTCTCTGTTCCCAGCTCAAGGCATTGATGAATAGGTTCCACTTGTTATATCATTGAATGGCTTTAAATCTTAGCATTGTCATTCTCAAGCATTCAAAGTCTAAAAGTTAGTTCCCAGACATCAGCAATCACATAGATTCAGACACTCCCCAGTATAAGTCATAAGCCTGGTGTTAGATTATGTTTTCAAGCTTCTCTCAGTAATTTTCAGCCCTATAAACTATTCTTTTTTGTGAGGTGAGAGCTTCAGGTACAGTTTTATTCCAGGAGGTACATTTGGTGACAGGGAAGGAAACCACTGTGGCTGGTTTATTTTGGCTATTTCACACCTTAAAATGTGTTTATTTTCTGATCATGGCTTACCTGTGATTGCAACAAAACTATTCTCTACTGTTAGAGCCTGAGTTAGCATTTTCCTTCCTAAATCAGTCTGTGTCAAATTTTGATTTAAGAATTCAGCTGATTTTAGGGATCATGCTGTCCCATTGATTCTTCTAGAGGTGTACTAACAGTGATATATTTAAATTTTATTATTTGCTATGGTCCAAATGTAAAAGCAACCTAGGTAGCTTCCATGTGGCTGCGAATCTAAACTAATGAAAAAGTAGCTGGAGTAAAAGTAATGTGGAAGTGTTGTGATACAGCATGTAAGTCAGAATAATATAGTAAAATACAGTAATTCAGATTTCTCCTGAGCAAGTTAACTTTTTTTTAAAATTTTGCAAAGTGTCTAGTATAAAATAGTATTGTTTTGTTGGACATAGGCAGTTTAATTTCATCACAATTCCTTTTCAGAGTGGATTGTCCCTTTTATGTCAGCAAATGTTGCTTTTGCTTGTTTAAAAGTTCGTAGCAGCTGGAATCAAATGCTTTACTCTCAAACAAGAGTGATTATTAAGAAGTTAATCTCTGATCCTGCTGATACCAGCAATTTTTAATGTCTTTTAAATAATTAAAAATGCTAATGTGAGACCTTGTAGCTAGATAAAGTGCACAGTTAAAGTAATTAACAGCATAAGATCTAGTCAAATGAATTTTTGATATAAGTTCTTTTCCACTACCAAAAAACTCCAAACCAGCCAACACTGAAGTGAAAAAAAAAACCCCAAACCTGTGATAACTCTGTGCTCTGCTAAAAAGATTGTGGATCTTTCAATTTTGGTTAGAGCTTTGACTTCTTCAAGTACTTCAATAACATTTTTAGGAATGAAGGAACTATTTTGGCCTTACGCATATCCATGAAGAAGAGATTTGGAGGAAGAAATCTCTTCAGGGCTCTCTTGTGGAGTTTTGTTGTTACCATATCCAGGAAAATCTTCATTGTTTTCTGGGAGATGGTAGTAACAGTAATAGGCCACTGTTGCCCCTTTGGTAATTCATGGTTTCCTTTTGTTTTGATTTTCTTCTCTACCTGGCAGTGTAGTTTTCATAGAGATGTTCACTGTAGTCTCTAGGAGCTGTGGCTTTCCCAGACATCATAGTTAGCAGAATTATCTTTCAAAAAGGCTTCGTGGTGTGAGTCAATTCTGATATATTCTAATTTTTTACCTTAACATTTGACTCTCAGAAGCATTACATTTAAAAGCAAAAATTTTAGAGATTCTTGGAAATTTATTCCAGGTGCTTTTAATTGCTTGGATTTCTTTTGGTTGATGACCATTTGTTGGAAAAGTTTGAAAATACCCTCACTGAAACTTAGCTAAAGGAAATAAATTCTTTTGCTCTTTTTCAGGAGTCATTCAGGGCTCAACTTACTTTCTGGAATAGGAATGTCTAGTGCCACTTGAGATACTGGTCCAGAAGGGACTGGATGTCCTGTGTGTCCTATGTCATCTTTCTCATCTCACCAGGAAGATGTCTTAGACACTCTATGGGGTCTGAAACAACAGTAAATTTCTATATATTATCAACTGAATTCAAGTATTAATTGAATTTAATTGGAAAAATAATAAAAAAGTGCATGCATGTATTGCTTACAAAGTATTAGTTTTGTCTATCAAGTGAAATAATCAGCAAACTTCATATAAACAGTAGTTGCACTTGCATTGCTACCAAGTTTTTCCATCCTAAAAAAAAAAAAAAGAAAAGAAAAAAGTACTTGCTTATGACAAAAGAAATGTTTAGTGCTACAGGACATTTGGTTTGGATTTGTATTATTTCTGGACAGGAGTTAAAACGATTCCTAGGCAGTTCTAATAAGTGGAAAAGACTGAAACTCATAAATGTGCCCTACTGGGACACCTTACAGAGATGTGGAAGCATGTGCGTTTGCTATGGTTTTGATAGAATTTCCCCCTTTTGCCCCTCTTGTTTCCTTTTATGAGATAAAATGTCTTCAAGAAGATTGGAATGTGGAATAAATAGGTCATATGGGACTAATACGCTCTTGCATGCATGCAATACATTCATAGTCTTCTCAGCTGTACCACAGAGAATCACACAAAGCACAGAATTGTCTAGATTGGAAAGGACCTCTTGACATAACTTAGTCAAACCCCCCTATTTAAGAAGGGTCAGCTAGGTCAGATTGTCCAGGACACTGTCCAAAGGTGTTTTGAATATCTCTAAGAGTGAAGATCCACAAGCTCTCCAGGTAATCTGTTCTGATGTTTAGCCATCTTCAGAGTAAAAATAATTTTCTAATGTTCAGCAGGAATTCCATGTCTGTTAACTTATGCCCAGTAAGTTATAGAAGAAACAGAGTTTTAACTTGAATTACAAGTAGCTACTTGTAGCATTTAGTGGTTTTTAACAAGGTAATTATTGCCCTTAAAATTGAAAAATAAATGTTATTTTAGAAAAAAGGAAACAAATGCTCCTAAAGCCTTTTTGGTTTTTTTCCTGCTTGGCACTGTTTAGCTTTCTGAAATACAGTGGGATTCTAGGGATTGGCATTCAATTCACAAACTTCAGTTAGGCATGTAGGTCTGTCTCCACGAGCCATCTGATATTTGGTTCTAGGAGCAGTATTCACAAACCCTACAGACTTGCTTAGCTTACCAGTTCACTGTCTGGGTAGTGATAGATGCTTCAGAACAAAGACTCAACAAGCTGCAAGTTGTTTGCATGTATATAAAGGGAAGAACAAGATGTCAATTTAACTGATAGAAAAAATCAAATGTATACAAGTTTTAAATTCTTAATTTCTGCAAGTAAGCACCTAAGTGTAGCCTTATGCAATCTTTCATAGGTGCCTATATTCACAGTGCCCTTGGGAATTTAAACAGCAACTTGTTTAAAAAAAAAATTTTTTTTTACTTTTCTTTCGAAATTTAGCTTCTGGTTTGTTTGGTTGGGGTTTTTTTGTGGTTTTGTTTTGGTTTTTTTTGTTCATTTAAATAATCTAAGAAGTATTGATGCTACATTCACCTAAAAAAGGATCTGAGTCTGTCTTTAAATCTGTATGTACCCAAAGGATTTGAAGTGTTCTTCAAATTCTTGGATTCTCTGAAAAGCAGAAAGTAGAGCATGTTCAAATCTGGTGTTTGCAAACAGGAACTCCTATGTTTCTCTAGTAACCTATTTGATAGAGCTTAATTAGGGTGATATTTTACTTTAGCACGGATTATTTCCTTAAACTCAGTTTCTTAAGACATATTGTCAAAGTTATGACTCACACTACAAATGCATCATATGCATCTTCACACTGAGTTTTTTCAGACTATGTTTCCTGTCACCTCCCCTCCCTACCTGGTATCTGAGAGGAATTTTTATTTGTTGGATTGACACTGGGTGTTGCATTGGCTGAACCAACAGCTGTTGTGGCTGGAGGGCCTAAGAGCCCAGGTATGGAGAAGGCCCGATGGTGGACAGGCTCCAAAGTGTAAGACTCTCCCTTGTCTCAGTGAGAAGGGCCTCCTCCATTGATCTGTGACCCTATGGAAATTTGGTCTGTCTGACTGCCCAGCAGCCAGATGCCCCTTGTATCCCTTAGGAGGATGTAATCCAGCCCCCACTCCGCCCCCTCCGTATTCCCATTGGTTGTTCCTGTAAACCCTGCCTCCCTCCTGTACCCCTATATGTTTATTCCAAAAGGAAGTTCTCCTTTTCTCGTCTTGGACAGCATCGAGGTGAAATAAACTTCGGTGCCCCATGCGGGGGCCACCTGTTACTCATTTACTTCTCGTGTCGCCTGAGTGCTAGCTCAGTGTGAGCGTGGCTGCGTGTTTCCATTGCACGGGTGAGAGAGCTGACTTGCGAGGTGCCAAGAAGCACCGCCCGGGGTTCCCTAGCTAAGGGTGCTCCACGGAACAAGCAGCAGTTCTTCATCGACACCCACACGGCGATAACTGGGCATTAATGACAGTGGTCAATATCAGAACCTTTTTCTAGGTAGCTGGTCTGGAACATTGAATAAAGTCTGTGTTAGAATTGGAACATACGTTGAGTAAAGGATGAGAGAAAAAAGGAGATCTCCTGTTTCAGTAAAATACTCTAGTATGAAATTTAGATTCTGGATGAATCCTTGGAGAGAAAGAATCCACCAACTCTATCATCAACGTATCATTTAGCTGCTTTCCAGCATAAGAGGTCAGGTGTCCTGATGTTTTTTCTTTGTGTTCCCAGCAGATACGTGAACCACAGCTTCCTCTGGTAGGAACTGTACCATTCCCAAGTGTCCCAATGCTTCAAAAGCTCACACTCTAGCAGGTTTTACTCACAGGGAGCAGGGAGAAGGCCACAGTTTCCTAAGTAAATCTGCCCCTTGATATCCCTCTTGAGTTGAGAGCATTTTTTCTTGTAGTGGTGCGGTAAGAGTTTTCTCCTTTGTCCAGGTAAGGTTTGCACAGTCCTGTGTGTATAGCAAAGTGTCTGCAGTTTTTTGTCTATGGGTGCAAAAAAATCTGTCTGACATCTTCAGTGCCGCTTTGCATACCCCAGACCAGGCTTATCTGTGTACTTCTCTAGCTAGGCTAGTTAAGGTTATAGAGGTAGCAGTGACTGTGTAAACAAGTTGCAGGCAGCGAATGTAAGAAATAGTGGTCTTACAGTAACAAAATATATACATGATGGAAACTCTATTTTTCCTAAAATATGAGTGCTTTTTTTAATCTGCAGAAGACGGTGTAAAACAGGGTAGAGAGCTAGAAGCAGCAATAACTGTGCAGGCTTCACTGCTTATGGCTTTTGTGATTGCAGTGTGTAATAGAACTTGGAGACGGCCAACCCTCTCACTCTATCCCACTACTTCTCACCCACAAACAGAATTTATCTGTAAGTCTTATTTATTCTAGTCATCTAATTAGTTTTGATTTTCTCTTTCAATCTAGATTTCTTTAATGTTTAAATCAAATATATCTTTTCAGTAAAGAAGTGTTTCAATTCATCTGAGTTTGCTGTAAGGAAAAGGTCTAAATTAGATGGATCTACTTCAGAGCTCTAGCTAACTTCAAGTCCTGTCACTCCTACTTAAACTTCTAAGTCTTCTAAGTAGCTATGAAAAGCTACACGTAGAAATTCCTTTTATGCTTGAAGCACCTTGCAGCTAAACAGTAGTACAGGCATGCCTGTAATACAAGAGTTTATGCTGGAATGGCATTAGCAAGGCTTTTAGAAGTTTTGATGCAATTTAAGTGTAGAAAAAGGGCCCTAAGGGAGTTCAGACATTCACGTTTTAAGAAATGGTGGAATCAGGAATACCTGTGCCTTTTCTTGTAGTAAGCTGAATGTAGGGAACTTCAGTTTTGGTATTGGAGCACTTAGCTTTTTGCCTTTTCTAGCAGTCTTAGTTTCATGAGCATGTAACCCTTTAACACTTTTTAAAAGGTAAACTAAAGGAAAAATCTGGAAGAGCTGTACTGACTGCATGGAACAGCAGCATGATTGGAACCATTAGCACTAAGATCACTAAGTAAACTGTCAGGAACTATTCACTATAATCCATCACAATCAGCAGAAAGTGAAAGCAAATGTTCTGCAGCTGTTTCTCCACAAAAAAAAAAAGGTGCAAAACTTGGTCATCTTGATTTCTAGTCTAAAATCTAGATGGAATGGGCTTTAACAGACATTGATTCTTTTAGTTGCTTTCTTCTAAATCTGACGGTTTTCTCACATGCATATTTTAGCCCAGGATCTTCCCTGCCCTTGGCCCTTTGTCTTTCTTCTGTGTGCTTTCCCAGTCTGTGCTCCTGAGCATTCAGTCTTCTTGTCCAGCAGTTAGAATTATTCCCTGATGACCTCTGGCTTCTCTTCCTGTGATTGCACTGTAGAAAAATCCATGCTTTCTCATCTGTTTTCCCAGATACTCATCTTATTTTAGTATTGTGTACTATTCCACCGTTTCCCCTTCCCCTTTGTAAAAGAGGAAACCCAAGAAATAACTGTAGCTGGTCTTCATCACCAGCTTCCTCCATATTGTTTTTGTTTCCTCTTCCTACTTCTTTCCCACTTGTCGTCTCCCTCTTGGCCTCATCAAAATGTGTTTCATCATCAAGATGAATGACACTCTGCCCAGTTTGCTTAAAGCTGTCAGAAATCTTTTGATGCCTGTTTCTTTTAACAGAAAAGTGTTCGCAACTGTCTTTGTTCTCTTACATTGAAGTGTGGAGGAGTAGTCCATAAGCCAATTATGTGTCTAATTCTGGGGTCCTCAACACAAGGAATGGTGACTTGTTCGAAAGGGTCCAGAGAAGGATCACAAAGATGGTCAAAGGGCTGGAGCACCTTTCCTGCAGAGACAGGCTGAGACAGTTGGGATTGTTCAGCCTGGAGAATAACTTGGAGCCTGACCTCACAGTGGCCTTCCTGTACTTAAAGGGGCCTTATAAAGAGGAGGAAGACTGACTTTACATGGGCAGGTAATGATAGGACAAGGGGAATGGTTTTACAGAGTTTAGATGAGATGTCAGGAAGCAATTCTTTATTTGGAGGACAGAGAGGTACTGGAACAGGTTGACCAGAGAAGCTGTGGATACCCCATTCCTGGAAGTGTTCAAGGCCAGGTTGGATGGGACTTTGAGCAACCTGGTCTAACGGACCCTGCCCATGGGAGGGGGGCTATTGAGGCCGTTCTGTGATTTTTTGATTCTATATGGGGTAAAATTGATAGTGATTTTAGTAATCAGTTACTCTATGACTTGAATATTTTGTCAAAATAGAAACATGGAGGTCAGTAACCTGTTGCAGTGTTTTGATGTTTACAGAACTACTGTGTAGCTGTACTGTTATGTACAGACCTTTTTTTTTTTTCCTCTGATTCCTGGCATTGAAAGCACCCACTGGACACAGAGCAAGTATTTTATGTTATTGTAATTATGCTGTAAGAAAAAACCCACTCTTTGAAATACTGTCACTGTCCTGGAGGTACAGGTTATATTGAAGTATAGTTCTGCCACCCTGTGGCTACTGAAGGCCGTTCTTAGAAGGTACATGTTTACTTAGCTGCTGGTAGTCACAGCCTTTTATTTTTAACTTCATGAATGCTATTTTATGGAGAAAGTTGAAGGGCTGCTGCAGTCCCATAGAGATGTATAAACTCTCTCTGATTTTATTGAAATATATAAATACTTGTTCACTGGAAAAGGTTTTAAACTAAAAGAGAGCAGGTTTAGTTTAGATTTTAGGAAGAAATTCTTTACTTAGAGGATGGTGAAGCACTGGGACAGGTTGCCCAGGGATGTTGTGGATGCCCCATCTGTGGAAGTGTTCAAGGCCAGGTTGGATGGGGCTCTGAGAAACTTGATCTAGTGAGCGACATCCCTGTCCCTGGCAGGTGATTGGCACCTAGATAATTTTTAAGGTCTCTTCAAATCCAAACCATTCTATGATTTTGAAAAAAACATGTCAAATTTTCTAGAAAAAAAAGTTTGGATTTGAAGAACAGGGTGTTTTTGTTGCTTTTTTTAATCAAATGAAAATGCAAATCAAATTCCAAAAGAACACTCAGTTACAAACTACTCAAATCAACCTGTATTTTATTTTTGTTTCCTGAGGTCTACAGGAAAAATCTTGAAAGCATAGCTTTACAAAGTAACTGAAGATTTTGGTTCATGCCAGCAGCAGAATGCCTTAAAACTGAAATACCAGATAGCTTTCAACTTGTCCCTTATAACAACTGTGAACTCCATATATGGATTAGATACTTCATTTTGAGAGTGCTTTGCATATTTGTTGCCTGACTTTCAGAAATATGAGAAAATAAGTTTATAGAAAAATAGAATAGTTTGGGTTGGAAGAGACCCTTGAAGGTCATCTAGTCCAGTCCCCTGCCATGAGCTGAGATTTCTTCAGTGAGATCTGGATCAAGTTGTAATATTGTTCTCCCAACCATGAAAAATGGATCAGCTGTAAATTATGTCCTGCTCCTTTCAGCAGGTGAGTAATGAGTATCATAGCTTAAATGGTAGCAACAGTGAGTGCTCTGAAAAGCTAAGATGATAGTGCACAAAGGTGTGTTACTACAGTTGTATAAAACTGTTATCTTTATTCAAATGAAATATGTGAAACTGTGGGCACACATCCTGGAAGCAAACCTCGTCTTCAAAATCATCAAACTTCAACTGTGTAGTTTCTAGTAGAGTTACTTGATTGTATATGGTTTTATCACTGCAACGCAACAAGCTCTTTCTCAGGTGGTAGTTTAGGTAAAATATGCCTTAAGTTACACAGATGACCATGAACCTGGCTTTTTATTTTATCTGAATGTGTATTCAGAAAAAATGTTCAGAATGCTGATATATTGAGATATGTAGAAGATAGAACGCCACAAAGAAGATATGAAGACATAAAGGTGTTGTTCTACTCATATAGCCTTTACCCCTGTGATTTCATTTTATATTTTTGTGGTTTAAGTTCTTAATTATTCTGTAAAGTCAGATGGCAAGTTGGTAGTAATAGAAAATAAACTTCATTATTCTAATTGACTATAGCTGATGGCCTGAAGATAGCAATGACCTTTCCAGTCTCACAAGAAAATAGTTTGTAATTAATCAGAAGACTAAAAAGTTTGAGTTTTTGGTGTTTTTATTTTATATTTGTTTTGCTGAATTTTTTTGAGGTATGTTGACTGACTTCTGTTTCCCCAAACAAATCCAGGTTTTCAATTTTTTTATTCCCTTGGTGTTGTAATTTGCATTAAATCTAAGGGGTTTTTTCAGTACTATGAATGCTTTTTCTTGAAAGTCACTGTATTGAGGCACTAAATTAGCTGTGTTTTAGCTGAGTGATGGTTTCACTGCAAACACTGGGCAGTGGCAGAGTTTTTCTCACACTTGACATTTTTGAACATTTTTTATGGAATGAGAAAAATATTTCAATTCTCAAAGATCTCAATGAAAAAGGGAAAAAGTAGTGTCTCCCAGGCATGTGGGAAGAGTGTGTTAATATACTCAGAAGAGCAGGTTTGCAATCAAACTTCAAAGCTGTTTCCAAGTGTTTTCCTTTTGACAAATTAATTTGGCAGAGATGTGATTAAAAAAATAGAAGATAACGTCCTTTATTTTCTGTGAACAGTAAACTCATAGTTTTGTTTCTGAAGAGACTCTTACTTTGAGAGAAGGTGAAGTACAGCTTGAAAGGATGATTTATTCTGACTAACTAAAACCAGAGGCAGAAGCAGAAGCTCCAGTGTATAAGGATCTAAGCTGGAACAGAAAATTGCCATGGGTAAATCTTAATGTTCTGGTTCTGTATCCATGACAGCCTCCGTCCCGATGTGCTATGATGCCATTATGGAATGAAATTAGTATAGTGTTCTTCTGTTAGCTTTTAAATGTTGCATTTTCTTTTTTAAAAGAGGCCAAATTTAAACCAGATATTTGGACCTGTCAAAGTGAAAATACCATTTCACTGCGTACAAATGCTTTATCTTCACGACTTATCCAGTTAGTTCAAAATTTTACTTTTTTGCAGGAAAGAGCTCATGATCCCTTCAGTTTGTCCATGAATCTAACTTGAAGTGGTGTGGGTTTAAGTGGAAGTGTTTTTCAATACTTAAAATACACACTTAGAAAAGGAGTGACTTGAGGGAAAGAACATAACTAATTAAAGATAACTACATGAAAATGCAAAATATCTTTAAAATTATTTATATATTCAGTATTTTTAGTTTTTTTAACCAGTTCTTGAGCATGTGAATTTTAATAAATTTCTCTGTAAGCTAGTTTGACACAGTGCCAAATTTAATGCAAGTAATGTTGAGTTACTGTTTTCCAACATAAGTCATAATAAAGAATGTTAATAAATATATCTAAATGAAATATTACTATCTGAATAGATAAATTATATGTACTCAGAGAAATTAATAAAAGCCCACATTTAATGTGCAGTTTTATGAAGCAACAGCTTTTTATGGTTACTGACACGTGAAACAAAGTTTAGGAATGTAACTAAAAGCTACCTATGTGAAATGAGATTAAAATCTTTGCTTAAATACTCACGGTTTGGCTATGTGGTTTGAGCGAGTTAAAATTAATTATTTGAAATGTATTTTTGGTAAGCAGTATTGTTTTAAGTAATGTGGTAACAGATAAATGAGTGGCTTTCCCAATTCAAAGTAAAAAATTAAAGGAGAAGTTAGAGGGCTTTTCACACACTAGAGGACTTTAAAGGCAGAGCAATACTTAATAGTGGCAAACAGAAGATCAGCAACTTTATTTGTGGTGAACTAGGTGAAAGCTGCCTTAAGTGGTCCCAATGTAAAGGACTCCACAGTTCCCAAAGTCTCACTGCATCCTTTGTTACGAGATGAGTAGCGGAGATCTCCCCAGAGAGGCAGGTCAGTCTCCTGTCACTCTGTGAGTGGCTCTGAAGCAGCAGGGGCTCTTGTGAGGGGCGAAGGAGTGGCTGCCTGAAGACATCCCCAAGATTTCTTGGAAGCCGGCTCTTCTACCTCCCTCCAAATGTGGATCATCACAAGAGCAGAGACTGCATCTGGCTGCAGTGAAGGTTTATGTTGGCTGCCTGGATCTCAGTGAATTGTTTGAAAGATATTTAGCTCAAATTTTGTGTTGCAGCTTTTCGCAGTTAAACTATTTTCTTTATGTGGAATAAAAGGCACCAAGTGCTCTGTAATTTTCCACCCTGTCTTTTAAAGGAGTTCTGATCCTGGCCATATTTACAAGAGAGGATCTCTTCTGTCTACAAAAGCATCTTTTAGTATCTCTTGAATTCTGTATTAAGCTGAACTCTGTGAAGTGGTAGTTGCCTGTGTTTTACTTCGATTTTTCTCACACTATTATTTGTCAGTCTTGCCAAATATCTGGGAAGGGCAGAGTCTCACCTCTGCCACCACAGCACAATGTATTACCTGGAACCATGGAGGCAGTCAGTTGGGGTTTTCTGACTCCTACAGAGGTAATAGAACCCTTGCTTTCCCCTAAACCTAGGCTGGGGCTCAGGGGATGGGAGTGGGGTAGTTTAGTAACATCTGCCTAAGAAGTAACTGCCTTAGTAAAGAAGAGAGTACAAGCTTTTTGTCAAATGCTATTTTATTTTTGTATTAAGAACACATTTAAAATCACGATTTTTATATAATTTCATTTTTGACCTAACAAAAATAATGCTTATATCATGTTCTGTAAGTGAGTTCACATTGAAGTTGATTGTAACTCAGTTCGTATTTACATAGAGCAAATGGGAAGATTACTGATGAAACCACCAAGGTGGTAATTATTTTATATAAGCTTGAATTGTGTAGAAAACCTGCGTGTTTTCAGGCATTATTAATAGACTGTCATTTCCATTGTGAACATACATTTTTTACTACTTCTCAAGACAAAGCAAGCATAATTAGTGTGGGAAAAATGTTTCTTAGGTACCCAGTATAAAATACAGAGCCTGTTTATGTAACAGAACAAGTTATGTGATGACCTGGACTATGGTTTAGGCAACTCTGTAAAATCAGATGTGTGAACTAGAAAAAACTTGTTACTTCAGGGGGAGGAAATAGTGAATTTTGGGACATTTAAGTTATTTTCAGTATAAAGTAGATTGAATATGAGTTTTGTTTTGATTTCCAACACCCTTCCTCCTTAATCTAATCCATATTCTGGTGGCTTGTAGTTTCAAGAATTAATCAGAAATATGTTCTCACCTTCAGTTTGTTTCTAAATGATGAAAGAAAAACAAACCCACCAAAATGATGAGAAAAGGTGTAACTGAAATTCTTTCAATGCCTCTGATGCATTCTATGTAAACTATGTACATGGTATTGACTCCTCAAGATTAATTTAAATGAACAAGAGCTTTTTCTGGAAAAGGGCACATGCACTCTGCCAATAAATACTTTTGGATACTAAACTACTTTGTCTAATATTTCCAAACCAATGTTATAGACAATTAAATTAAAGAAAGAAATACTGCCTGCTTTTTTTTTAGTAATCTTTGAACAAATAATTCCTGAACTACACTGGTAATATAGATTAAAGAAGTAGCAGAGCCTAACAGTGTGCAATGGATGCGGCAGAGTGGCACTTGCATGCTGAGATTTCCTGAGAGTGTAAAAAACCTACTGTTTATTTTGCTGTGCCATAAGACTATGACAAAAATATGTATAGAAAGACTGACATTTCATCAGGCTGCCACAGAACAAACACTGTTTTGATGTATTAGTTTGTCATAATCATTTGCATGGACAGTGTGATTTCTTTTGAACTGCTTACCTTTGAAATCCTTAGATATACTGTGTTTACACAGAAACCTACTGTTGAGGGTTATTCTTTTTCCATTTAGGAATGGTACCCCATTCCCTAAAAAAATATTATGTTCTTCCAGAGCTAGCTGGATCATTACTAGTTTTTTTCGTTTTCAAATTTTTAATTTTAGCACTTTTTGAGGATATAAAGAAACTAATGAAGCAATAAGAAAACACATTTTAGTTTTAAAATACTATAGTATTGGGGATTAATGTTCTTTATCACAAAATCATAAAGAGTGAAATAATACATTATTTAATTTTTTTTTTTTGGCAATTTTCACATGTATCTCAAACCTAGGATGTAATGAGCATTTTCTGTCTGGCCTATATTTTTCCTGTAGTTTCCAGCATAAAGGAGTATTTCACTTTAACAGAAGGATTTAGGCAGATTTTAAGTTTTCCATTTAAACCAAAAGTCTTATCCTTAAATTTATAAACTAATTTTTTAAACCGATTTGATTACTTAAAGTAGTTAAATAGAAAGACACTAGTATGTCTTAAACATTCTAATGCAAAGAGTTTCCTTAAGTACCAATCACAGTTTTTATAATGGAGATGTATCCAGCTGTCTGAAATAGAAATAAACTGTTGGTGCAAATGATTTTAGAACTGTTCTGGCACAGCATATCCATGGAACAGGTGGAAGTGCCTCCTTAATTTTTTTTTTTCAGTAAGGGTAAATAAAGTTTCCGAATTTCCAGTTCTTAAAAATTTTGAGCTGCCTTAACTCTATGTGGCTAAACAAAATCAGTGCAGTATTGATTAAATTATTTACACACTATACTCTTGTATACATGGTGTACATTTAAATACATGGCATGCAGTGCTGGAGCTTTGGAAGAGAAAGGAGACGTGCTGAAGTTTAGGGAAGATTGCTTTGTTTGGGTGAAAACACTGAACACAGTATGGGATTGTTTGAATGTTTTGTTAATTCTTTGATGTATATGCCTTAATTACTGGAGAAGGAATGTTTTTCACTGCAGGTCTTCATACTTTCTCTGTTTGCTCTCACTGCTGCTTGTGGTTTGGGATTTTTTTTCTGTGTGTGGGCCAGCGAGTTTGTACCTCTTAAAGTTCAGAGAAAGTTTGTGTTTGTTCTCTACCAGTCTCTGGATGGTGTAGGGTTTCCTAAGGGCAGCCATCAGTATTGACGTATGGATGTATACATGAGCAGGTACATTGATCAGAAATGTGCTTGCTTCATTAGTTGACAGCACTAACTTAATATGCTGTTTTTTTCTGTCTCTTGAAGAGTAAGGTGAATTGTTTTAATAGAACCAGAATGGTGATAGTTGATGGTGAGAGTGAAATGTTCTGAAACCACTATTGGAAAGCACTGCATACGCATTTGCTCAGTATCCAGCTGAATCATCAGCATAAGTTCTCTATGACCTCACCCCTTTGCTCAGAATTGCAGTCATTTTGGAAAAGGGAGAAAAATATGGAAATCTTTCCATTCTTCGAATTTTGCTGAATTGTATTACTTCATTGTCACTGCGTTACATGAAACAATCCACATATGGTTTAAATAAGCAGCCAAAATAGTGTACTTTTCTGACTATTCTATTAAAATCTACTTTTTATACTTCATATATGAAATTGACATGTTTTGTCAGCTGTGCTGGATGCTATACCAGTTAAAAATTTGCTATACAACCTCATTTTCAATAACAAGGGTCTTTGGACACTTCAGTTGTTCTGTGTTTATTTATATGGTCACTTTAATATTTTGCCTTTAAAAAAAAAGCTATTGTGTTTGTAAAAATGATTGTACTGTACTGTTTATATTTGCCAGAATGTTTATAGCATCACAGAATCATTTAGGTTGGAAAAGACCCTTAGGATCATTAAGCATAAAATATATATGTTATTCAGGGACGTAAGCAAACACTAATACATGCCTTTGGCTTTCTCTTCATATTGAAGGATTTTTGGTACAGTTACTTTCCTCCTCACCACTCTTCAGCTTTTGTGAAATGAAATGTGTTCCTGAGTTTGTGGAAACCATTCCTCAAGGGCAGTAGGTGCAGGACATTCAGATAGCAGAGTGTGAATCTCTAGAAAAGATTAGAGGAGAGGCCACTTTCAGACTGTACTCAAATCTAGCCAATGGAAGTTGCTTTTGAATTGCACATCCTGAAAGTATTGATCTTTAAGGCTGAGGCTGTGTATGCTTTGAATTTTAATGTTCCTCTCCATTCTCTTTTTCTAGCTGGAACGCTTGCAGCTTTCCCTACAGGATTATAAGCTTTGATATTCAGAAGACCAAAACTGAAGGATGCCATCCGAGAGGTGCCTGAGGTATAGTACTTGGTAGTGTGTAGGAAGTTATTAACATTTAGGATGATGTTTACCAAAGATTCCGTTAAGAAAGTAGAAAAAAGTAAAACTAATAATTTTGTTCATTAGACAGGAATTCACATTATTCACATACATATCCATGTTATAATCTGCAAAATATTACCTTCTTGTTGCCACTTATCTCTAGCAAAGAAAACTGTGCTTGGGATTGATTGGAGGCCCGTAGTCTCTGCATACATTATCTTATTAATGTCTGTACTTGGAATTTTTGATTGTGGAAGCAACTGGCATTTTACATTTATGCATCTGAACTGGTGGCTGGTGATAATTTTGGGTCTGTGTAGTGTTCCACTCTTCAGGACATATAGCTTTTCCAGTTATATGAAATGTCTTCCAAGAATTCTTTCCAAATTCATCTGTCTGCCTTCCCTTCTGTCTCTTTCCCAGTCTAGTCTTTCTCATTTGTTTATATCACCCATTGTTGCAATAGAGAATTTGTCATTTATAATTTAATTACTTTCTGGGAGCAGAACACAGTTCTTTCAGACAGAACGCTCTGCAGAATTTATTAACTGAATTGTTTTCTGCAGAACTTTGCAGTAGTGTGATATGCTAGTGGTTCTGCTTTACAGAGTAGTTAACAGTCTGACCTGGGAGCTCAGAAAACTCCCTGATATGACTGGGACACCTTAGCATTCCAATTCCGTTCCCTCATCCCTGCCATGCTTCTGCAGCAGAAGAGAATCAGGACTTGCTTGCTTTTATAGCTGTTGAATTTATCAACTGACAGTATCACTACAAATAATCGGTCATGTTATGTTTAATTATTCTATGTATTTTCATTCATAAATTCCAGTTAAATTGCCACCTTCATATGTTGTTAGCACAAATGTTACGGGCAATTGATTCTTCACTTTGGTCACTGAATTGAAAAATGGATTATGATAGAACTCAGTTTAAAATCCCAGATATGTTCTCTATTGAATGAAATAGTCCTCTGGATGATGGTGAAAAAAGCAGGAGGAATTAAGTTCTTGGTTCACAACACTGGGAGAGAGGCTAATAAAAACAGAAGAGAAGCCGTCTCTGGGTGTCATTAATGTATTATACCTGTACTAGTTTGATTTAGTCACTTTGCTATAGAAATTACAGAAGAGAAATAACTGTTAAAAATAATTCCCTTGTATTTTAGCAAGTTAGATTTCTTGATAACTGTCATTTAGAGTATGAGTTGGGTTCCACAAACAGAACAGCTGAAGTAAAAAGAGTAATTTGAATGAGTCATTTTGAAATGTATTTAGGGCATGTCCATATGTGAAACCTAAACTATCAGAGAGGGGATAAAATTCAGATACATGCTATTCCTGTGCTATTCCTCTTTGGCCGGCCTTCTTCTAGAGGTAATATTTTAGTTTTTGTCTTTCTAAAAGAGTAGGTTAGATTAGAGCAAACAGTCTGCAAGGCAGGTCTGCAGTAGATTGCAGGTGCCCAAGGTGCAGGAGTAGGATGGGCGGAGAAGGGAGAGTGTAGCAGCCACACAGCTGCTGCATAGTACGTATATGCAGTGAATTACATGATTGTACTGGAAAGATGATGGGTTATTCACCCCTTAAAAAAAAATCTTCCCTTTGATTTACACTGAGATGACTCTGTAAACTCACCTTCTATAAACACACATATGGATTCTCTGGCAATATAAATTGATAGTCTCACAGAGTTCAAATCAATTGCATGTTTTGTACCAAAGAGGATTTGCTGATATGTTTCGATTTGTTTCCATTTGCATCAACAGTTATATTGTCTCTTCCTTCTGCTACAGAAAAAGGAAGCTGCAATCAGACAGTCTTAGACTGGATTGTATGCAAATCTTGTATTCATACATGGAGATATGCAGAGGTGGAGAAGGCCTTAGCATTTTAAAACCAAGCAAACTTCCTCTCCCTACCCCCAACACAAAACAGACGATCAAAAAAACACCGCAACACTTCATAAATATGAATAGCCTGAAGTGGTCTGAAAACATTCAGTAACTCAGCATCAGACTTGAACAGGCCACCTGAGACCATGAGGCTTCATTCTTTTTGGTAGAACTCCTTGCATACACACATATACCCTCCTTTCCACATGTGCTTCAGTTTGAACCACTTAAAGTTTTCTGGTGGTCCATTGACCTAAGCTCTTTCTTCTCATTGAATCCTAAAATGATTCTGAATTAGTCCTGTGAGTTCAGCTGACTTCTGGTACAGGAAATGAAAAACAAGAACCATTGAGGTTTTTAAATTTGAATATATAAATAGATTTCTTAATGCTTTGTTATATTGAGCTTTTCTTCTGTTGTTGATGCTGTGTAAAGATTTTTGCCTGACGGGGTTCATGACATTTTTGCTTTCCAAGTATTATCAAACTATCTTGTCTTAGAAAAAATTGTTCTGTATTTCTGACAGAATGTGCTTGTTTCTTACATTTTTTTTGACAGAATCTTTCCCCTTTCCCCTTTCAGTGTTCAGGAAATGCTGACAGGTCAGAGACTTTGTCAGTCTAGCTCCCATAACGATGCTGTCCTGGCAGCTCTGAACCAACAAAGAAGTGATGGCATACTTTGTGATATTACCCTTATTGCTGAAGAGCAGAAATTCCACGCACATAAAGCAGTCCTGGCAGCCTGCAGTGACTACTTCCGAGTGAGTCCCAAGATTTTCCTCTTTATATAATAATATTAAAAATTATCATTGTAGAGGATGGGGATGATTATAGATATCATATAGAACAAGATTTAAAGTTGAGTCTTTGGAAAATGCAGGATTATTGTACATTCAGTAGAGTATACAATTTTAAATATCCATAGGAAAGAAATGCTAAGAGCATAATTCAGGTTTTTTTAATAATCATTTGTGGTAAGTCTCCCCCC
>VZTE01001295.1:216-25229 GCA_013397775.1 Eulacestoma nigropectus | reverse complement strand
GCTCCACCCCCAACAGAGATAGGCACATCTTTCTATGAATTTAATGCTCCAGTAAAATCCAAAAGTGGAAGATTTTTTTAGTAAGTAGAAATGTTTGTGGAACGTATGAGAGTTGTGATTAGAGGATGGTGAAGAGGAGACTGAGGGAAGACCTCACTGTGGCCTTCAACATCCTCACAAGGGGAAGCGAAGGGGCAGGCACTGATGACCTCTCTGATGAGCAGTGACAGGACTCAAGGAAACAGCATGAAGGTGAGTCAGGGAACATTTAGGTTGGATATCAGGAAAATTTTTTCACCCAGAGGATGTTTGGAAGCAGGCTTCCCAGGGAAATGATTACAGCACCAGCCTGACAAGAGTTCAAGAAGCATTTGGACAATGCTCTCAGGCACAGGGTGTGACTCTTGGGGTGTCCTGTGCAGGGCCAGGAGTTGGACTCAACTTTCCTGATGGGTCCCTTCCAAGTCAGTGTATTGTGATTCTATGATTAGGGTATGGAAGTATGGAGAGAGGAAGTTCAAATTTAATCTTTACTGTGAGGCTGGTGAGACACTGGAAGAGATTGCCCATAGAACTTGTGGCTGCCCCATCTCTGGAAGTGTTCAAGGCCAGGTTGGGTGAGGCTCTGAGCAACCTGGTCTAGTGGGAGGTGTCCATGGCAGTGGGTTTGGAGCTAGGTGATCTTTGAGATCCATTTCAACCCAAGCCATTCTATGATACTATGATAAATGCAATTTAATTCAGCTTGAGAGTAGATTTTTGTAGAATGTAAATGGTTGCTCTCAAAGAGGAAGGCATAATAATTTTTAAAATGTGTTAAAACTTATTTTCAGAAACAAGTGTTTCCAAGATAAAAATTAAAATATTCCCTGGGAAATTAATTCAGACAGTTCCGGTCTAATTCCAATCTAAAATACGAGTAACTGAAAAATTGTGTTTGCTCATTAGAAAAGTATTCTTCATATGAAGCAATTCTACTAACCTTTATTATAATGTACCCACTCAAAATGTTGGACTTTCTATAGCTCTGTAGTTAACTGGTATTTTTAAGTGTGAGTCATCCTGTTGTTAATCAGAGACTAAAGCTGAAATTAATTTAAAGGTCTATTTTCTCTAACAAAGTAAGTTTATTAAATATTTTGTCTACACAGTAATTGTAGTGTTATGAACTTCTTTATGGGGACCTTTTTGTCTTGTTACAATAGTAATACAGTGTATGACAACTTCTCTATATCTCTGATTACCTGAGCAGGGTTTTTATCTTCCTGTCAACTCTCTCTCACTTTTTGGTTAGAATTTAGACTTAATTTATTCTGTGTATTTAAGAAATGTTATTAACCTTGATGTGACTTTTGCTGTGCTGGTGTTGAGCCAATTGATTGCTCATTTTTTGAGCTTATCTGCACGCTTATGGGTTCTGCTATAGCGTACTTTCTACTGCCACAGTTGCTGATGTTGCTTCATCATGGTGCCCAGGCCCTGCTGTAACAGAGATTGCTTTGCATTTTTTTCTTCCTTTTATCTCAGTTCACAGAGAGGGATTCTGGACCTTTCTAGCTGTAGCAACTGCTGTGTATACTTTCCAATGATAGATATAGTGCCTGTTGTTCTGGTTTCTCTGAAACCAGTGTTGAACTGTGCCCAGCGTTCCAACAGTGGGGTAGAGACAGCTTCTACTTTGGTCACTTATTGATTGCTATTGAGATTTGGGGCACTGTGATTTATCCTGTTATTTCCAGTTGAGTTACTTGCTATTGGCTGGACAGTTATTACAAATTAAAATCTTAATGCCCTTAATTGCTACATAAATATTTTACATTAAAAAAGTGTTGAGAGAACAATTTATGCAGCATTTTGTAATTTGGTCTGCCTCTAAACTCTTGTGGTTTGGTAGGATATATTCTTCAGACTTTAGGTATCAGCTATAAACATGGAACCTGTGCTTTCTGAAATCAGGCAAACAGGATTTTATTAATAGACAAAAATCTTTTTCAGAATATTGTGAAATAAGACCTATATCCTGTAGGAAGATGGCACGTAAGTTACTATACACTATGTTCCTGATTCTTATAATTTAGAAAAAGCAAGAGTTGATTAAAAAGTAATTATGTTTTGTATTTAAACTGAGATTATGGATCTTTTTTATATCTAGGAGGATTTTGCCTGCTTTGAGCTACTTGGGTATTCTTTTTGTAAGATTTAGGAGAATGCATCAAGCTTTATTTCAGAGTTGGTGAAAAGAAATAGGTATTTCCAGAGGATGATAAAGGAGAATAGCAGATTTATTTAGAATGACATCAGTGACCATCTGGAAGTGCCAGATTTTTCTCAACTGGCCATAAAGGCCAGACTTACGTGCTTCAAACTTAGCTGTTAATATTATTTTTTTTTTTTACCCTTATTTTTTTTCTTGGAGGAATTCTTAGATGAAACTTTCAGATTTTCTAACCCTGAGGTCATTTATGAAGAACTCATTGCCATGTGAAACTTGCCTTTCACTATTTTTTGTGAAAAATCAGCACAGGACTGCAGTGAATGGAATTCTGGGAACATTAGGTGTTGGGAGTTGCCTTGAATAAAACTGAGATTACACAACTATGCATCAATGTGACACAAAGAACTTGCCTACCATAGCTTCTGGTTTCTACAGCTCATAGATTTGTTTAGTATCCCAGCCTACTTTCAGCTCTATCTGGAGAGGCTGTCATCCAGTTCTCATGATCTCACAGGTGTATTGGGCTTGTGTGGCCTTGGGAGTGGGGGCCTACAGGGGAGACTTCTGTGAGAAGCTGCCAGAACCTTCCTTCATGTCCAGCAGAGCCAATGCCAGCTGGCTCCAGGATGGACCTGCTGCTGGCCAGGGCTGAACCAAATAAGGATGATAGTAGCACCTCTGTAATCTGTGAAGAAGGGGAGAAAAAAGTTTTTGTGCAGATGTTGTTGTGGCCAGAGAAGAGCAGGGTGAGAATATGTGAGAAGAACAGCTGTACAGGCACCAAGTGGAGGAGGAGGGAGAGGAGGTGCTCCAAGTGCTGGAGCTGACATTCCTCTGCAGCCCATGGTGAAGACCTTGGTGAAGCAGCTGTGCCCCTGCAGCCCATGGAGGTCCATGAGGATGCAAAGATCCACCTGCAGCCCTTGGAAGAGACCCAAGTCAGAGCAGGTGGATGCCTGAAAGAGGTCTGTGAACACCTGGGAAACCTGTGCTGGAGCTGGATCCTGGCAGAGACCTGCAGACCCGTGGAGAGAGAAGCCCATGCTGGAACAGGTTTCCTGGTAGGATTTGTGACCCTGTGGGGAACCCAGGCTGGAGCAGCCTCTCCTTGAAGAACTGCACCCCGTGGAAGAGTGACCCACACTGCAGCAGTTTGTGGGGGACTGTTGTCTGTGGGATGGACTCACACTGGAGAAGTTCATGGGAAACTGTCTCCCCTTGGAGGGACCCCATGGTGCAGCAGGGGAAGGACTTCTCTCTCTGAGCGGTGGAAGAAACCACAGGTGATGAACTGACCATAACCCCCATTCCTTGTCTCCCTGCACCGCTGGAGGAGGAGGGAGAGCTGGAAGGGAGGAAGGGGTATAGGGAAGGTGTTTTTAAGATTTATTTTACTTCTCACTATCCTGTTCTGATTTTGTTAGTAATGAATTCTATTAATAACCCAAATTTGAGTCCATTTTGCCCATGACGGTATTTGCTGAGTGATCTCTCCTGTTCCTTGTCTCAACTCATGAACACTTCATTATATTTTCTCTCCCTTGTCCATTTTTGGAGGGGAGTGAGGGAGCAGCTTTGGTGGGTGGCTGGCATCCAGCCAGCATGCACTACAGTCTTTTTTTTGAGTCTCCAGAAATATGTTAAATTCTACACAGGGCTCTGTCAGAATGAATAATTTGTTTTCCCTTTTTTTGCCACTATTGTAAAACAGCTTCTACAAGAGACTGGATGTTTGCTTTCTATGGAGGGTTTGTACAGTTTTCTGCAGTTTTGTTCTGCATCTACTTTGATTCAGACGGAGCTACTTCTTAAATTGCAGTGTTTTCTTGAGCAGCACATTTTCTTTGAAATTGATGCTTATGCCTTTATTTTACTGGAAAGAAAAGTTTGTTAGTGCTTTAGAAAGATAACTAAATTTGTGTCATTTTACAGACTGGGGCAATTGCAGCCACTTGCGTGAGGAAGAGTGGACAAAGAAGGCCAGAGGTTTCCTTACAAAATTTTCTTTGAG
This sequence comes from Eulacestoma nigropectus, assembly GCA_013397775.1. Classification (NCBI taxonomy): domain Eukaryota; kingdom Metazoa; phylum Chordata; class Aves; order Passeriformes; genus Eulacestoma; species Eulacestoma nigropectus. Next base: position 21,003 of record VZTE01001295.1, on the reverse strand, counting down.
ATTATAGTCTGGAGTAAAATCTTTTGCTTTTCTAAGACAAGCTGGAGACCTGAGCAAAATACTTAAAGGCCAGCCTTCTAGGGTAACAGCAGAACATCCATTCTTCCTGTTGGTAAAGTTAGTTTCACCGTTCCAGCTGTGCAGAAACACTGAAGTTGAAATCCTAAGCGTAGCTTCTGGTTTGGGAGTTTGTTACGTTTGTACACCAAAATTTTGTGGGTTTTTTCTTTAGGAAAAAAATATCTTAGGAAATTGGATACAAAGACTGTGTATAGGGAGTTAAACTGTGAGATTAGACACTTGAAAATTAGAAGTTTTAATTTGTTTTCTGCTCCTGAAGTACCTCTTCTTTCAAAATGTGCTAAGGAATATAGTACTTATCTCCATACTCCAAAGGCCACTATAAAGAATAGTAAACATCTGTATTTTTATGGGTTCTTTTTAAAGCAACAAACAACATTTTAGGCAAACTTTTCCATATTGACATGCTGTGATTTGCCATTTGTCTCAGTCTATTGCAGTGAGACAAGGCAGTTGAGTTAATATGTGTGCACTGTGATAACTCTAGCAAGCTAAGTCATTTCCAATTAAAAGACTCTTCTGCTTTTTTCCCCTCTGGGAGCAAAATGAAATGTTACTGCATGACTTCATTAGTAGGCATTTACAGTGTTGGCAGGTGATTATATAACCTCAAGATTTTCTTGTACAAAATGCATTGGTTTTCCAGTCAGAAAAACTCCTTTCTTCTTCCTTACTTTTCGTTTGAGTGGGTTTTTAGTTACAGGACTTTGATCTTTCTCAAAATGATGCAGATTTTCCATTTAATTTAGATGAACAAAATTATATCAATTATCTGGAATAGATTTTAAAATGTCAATAATATTCTAATTCTTTTTCCACAAGGAGCATGCTCAATTCTTAGAAGAATTTTTCTTATCTGAAATGAACTAGTAGGTAATAGTTTTGCACACAGACTACTACTGTCACGGCTGATTCTTAAACAGTTTCTTCTCAGGGGTTTTCTGTGCTGACTTTCCTGGCCACCATCAGATGGTTTCCTCCTTTGTCCACAACACTGCTGATTGTTCATATTTTACAGTATATTGCATTGTTTCTTGATAAGGTTTGGGAATTAATTTTTATAAACCAATCCCTGAGGACTGGAAGGCTGATGGATGCAAATAGCTTTTGAAGTCTTGTTATATTAATCATAAAGAGGAAAAGGCTCTTCCTGATATGTCATAGAGATAGATCTAAAGACCTAGTTTGGAGAAATCAGGATTGCCTGCTGCTTTTGCAGTATAATGCGATTTTGTCTTTCAGTATTTTACTGTTGGTATGTGTCTACTAAAAAACCAGTATCTTCCTTTCTATCATACCTGAAAGTGATGCTACTTAGAAATTGTCTTTCCAGATAACCTATAAAAATGTAAGCCCTTCCCATTGGATCAAATCAGCTGTATTCTTCCAAGCAGTAGTTCTACTTGCAGTCCTTCCCTAGCCCCATACCACATATGGATAGGTATGGCTGCTTCTGAACTTCCTGAACAACAGGCTAAGAAGCAATGGCCATAAATTTAAACAAGAGAAGTTCTACCTCAGCCTGAAGAAGAACATTACATTGAGGGTAGCAGAGCACTGGAATGGGCTTCTGAGGGAGGTCTTGGATCTCCCTCTCTGGAGGTATTCCAAACTCACCTGGACATGTTCCTGTGTGACCTGCTCTAGCAGGAGGTTGGACTGGATGATCTCCAAAGGCCCCTTCTAACACTAATGATTCTGTGATTCTGTAACTTACAGACTAGCTTTCTAGCTTGAGCACTAGAGGAGGAATTTTTGTACTGAGTAAGGCTCACCAATAGGCTTGCTTTTCTTGTCCCTCTCTCTCGAATCCTTACAAGCAGTAAACATATTTCCCCAAGCTATTTGTTTGGAAATCTGACAGTACAACTGTAAATATGTCAGATGAACATCCCAGAGCTGGTAAACCATGCACCCTGCTATGATTCCTTGGATCTTCTCTTTCTTACCTTTGTTCTCACTGATGAAAACTTATATGACATTTGAAACCTTTCCCATGAAACACCAAGCTCTGTTTGTGCCACCATCATGATTTATGCAAAACTAGTAATATCCCAGCTATGTGGCATCTGTCATTTACTTGTGCACCCCTGCCATCTTCTTACTCTTAACATTTTCCCCAGTCTGAGAACCCTCAAGACTTTTGACCAAATAATTTCTGGTCTTTGCCATACCATTTCATATTGTCCTGTGCCACTCTCCATTATCAAAGCCCTTAATTCAGAAACAGTTTCCAACTGCTCTACAAAATTTTGGGACAGGATATTCTCATCTACTGTCTGTTCTCACTTACTGTCACACCAACGGTTTTCCTGTATAAGAACTTTGATAAATAAGTCTCTTTTAAATATGCTTAGTATTGACATAAAACTACTTTCCCCCCTTCTTAACTCTCTGTTTAATCTTCCTTGGTTTCTTGTTTTTGTGGGTTTTTTTAATGTATTCTTTTTATGTAAGAATACTAGCTGCAAACTTGGGAAGGAATATAGTCTTAGTAGTGGTTCCAGGCTTGAGATATTGAGTTTATAATGTTCACTACCATACAGTGATGTTTTAAGAAACCTAAGGGCTGTTTTGGCATGCTGTCTAGCTGTTTAGCACTGTTTTTAAGCTCTCCTACACATGGGATCAGCCAGATGTGTCACAGTACACATGGTTCTGAGTGATGCCAACAATACAGAAGATATTTTAAGATTCATAATAATGTCTGGTTTTGTGAACATGTTACTTATATGACACCTGTTGAGAGTGAGAACTCAGTGTTTCTTGCTTCCCATTAGAAAAAAAAAAAGAAACTTGTCTAAAATAGGAGGAGGGCTGGAAAAAAAAAGTTAAATTATTAGCATATTTTAGAAGTTTTAATACAAATTAGAATGTTACTACTAATTATTCAGTAATCCAGCTACAGTTGAGTGTCAAGAAAACTGCACATTCCTTCACTTCTCAAAATATTGTTTAATATAGGCACTTCCGTAGTTTTACTAAGTTAAATCAAAGCATTAGAAGTAATATAGCATGGGCAGGTGTGAGGTGTCTTGTGTAATGTCTATCTGAACTACCTCTTTTATTTCTGGAGTATATACAAAAATGATTTACAAATGTTTTAAAGCTTTCTAAATAAGTACTTTAATATTCTTTCAAAATGAGAAAAATAAGGAAATGTATCTGGGTTATTTTATTTTGTTCATCTTTATCTTTGTATTTAATGGGTTTTTATTCTGTGAGGCTCTGAAGCAATTTTTCTTTGCTGATGACAGAATTCCCACAGCTCAGCACTGTTGGTGCTGTCAAAAACATCGACAAGAATCTTTTAGTTTCTGAACTCTGTGTTCAAATTCCTAATAGATGTTATTCTGTCTGAGTAAATATGTTTCTGTTGCAATTCTCATAGCTCATAAATGAATTCATTGCAATTCTGTCAGTGTCGGTGGTAGACAATATGCTGTCATATCATCTTGATTTTTTTTTCCTTTTTCTTTTTTGAAGTGCCTGTATGGTAAGTGCTTGCACCATGGTTGTATATGGCAAAATCAACTCTGCAGTTAGTGAGATAGTAGGCTGTGGCTCACTGTCTCAGATTAGTGTGATAACAACATGTGGTGTTTGGCTACTGAATTGATGCATTTTCTCAGTTTAAAACCAGGACAGAAAGGAGTCATTACAGCCATGTTGCTCTGGTTGTCCATTTTCTTTACCATCTTCTTTGCTTGCTCCAGGCTACCTCAGTTCAGTTTTGCAGTGCTGCCGTAACAGGTGTTCTGAATTTGGGCTGAGCTCAGCTGCATTTCTATATTGCTTAATGTTTGCCCATGAAAACCAATTTATTGGGGCAGGCCTGTGGCAGAGAAGCTTTTCGTACCTGTTTTCTTCTCAGTTTCTATAGTCTGATGAAGAAGTCTTGTGTTTCAGAACATTGTTGGATGCAGTAGATGCTCTTGTATATCTTGTAGTCTCTGTCAGTATCTTCCCACACAACCTCGGAAAAAATTAAAATTATTCTGTGGGTGTAGTGAAGCTGAAAATACCCGAGGGAATTATTTGGGCAGCATATCACTTTTAGCTTCAGTGACTAGGACCCACATACCATTTTAATAACATCAGAAGTATCCAACAAAAGAGACAGAGAGCTGAAGCTGGTGTTAGGATCTTTTACCACTCTTGAAATAGCTGTTTTTCTTTTGGCTACTCCCTCAGGGAGTGTTCAGTCTCCTTTGTTTGTATAAGAAGCCCATTGCAATGCAATTCTGGCTTTTGTGTTGCACATCACGCTCCTTAGAAGTTTAGAGGAGATGCCTTTCTTTAAATAAATTCTTCAGTTGCTTCATTGTCAACAGTGCCATTGTTTTACATCCTGTTAACACCTTCATTTTAGTAGACTGAAATATAATATTGGCAAATTGAATTCATGTCACTGTAGGTCTCAGTCTTGTAAAAGGTTGGATTTAAGCAGTGGAACCTTTGCATTTGATTGTCCTGAACAGCTATAAAGTGCTGCTGGTTGCTTATCTTTGGCAGGAATTAGTCTGCCTAAGCCAGCCAGTTTGCAAACTTTAGACATCAAAAACTTCTCTAAATCCCGGTCTACTCTTACTGAATGACCTAATGTGTGAGTGATGAATGAATCAAACTGCCTCTCAATCTCCTACCTGATAGGTAATGCCTCAAAGGAGGGAGTGCCCTTAGCAGCCTTAGGTGAGAGCATAAGAATGGCCACACTGCGTTGGATCATTGGCTGTTTGCTTTAGCAGTAGCTGTTTGAGATGTGTGGTGAAAAAGAGTGAATCCAGGGTAAGTGTGTGTGGTGTGTTCCAGAGAATTCCCCAGCTGTTTTCAGCTGAGGGACGTTTTGGAGCAGGGTGTGATTCCTGTCTGTTCAGCAGTCCTAAATAGGTCTCTTTCTAAGCTTTTATCTTCTTTCCCATTGGGCCTGTGTAAGATTTCTCATCCCCTGTACAGAGTGGCCAACTGCCTTTTGTGTGAAGGTCTACTTTTGTTTATCGTTAATGTGATTTCTACCAGTTTCAGTCGATTCCTTCTAGTTCTTCTACTGGAAAAGATCGGTTCTTCTCATGGCACTCAATCATCTCTTTTCCAGGCTGGAAACTTTTGACTTAATCAGATGCTATTTAAATGGAAGCCGTGCAGGATGCCTGATGAAGCTTCTTGCCCTTCTCCAAACTTTTGACAGCTCTGGTGTTTTGTGAGCTGTGGGTAAGGGGATTGCATGCAATAGCCAAAGTTTAAATTTCTGTATGAACATAGGATTGATTTCTGTTTTGTTCTCTTTTCTGAAAAAAAATTTCTCAGCTTTGATTACCTTTTTAAAATTGTTTTTTAATTTTTATTGCTGAGGACTGGGATGATTTTTTTATTAAACTCATATGTTCATTTTTAGAATTGCCATTTTAAAAGCCAACTGCTTATTCCATACAATCCTTTTACAGTTTATCACAGTATCCATGCCTTTAACTGCCTTGCATAGCTTTGCCTCAATGGACTTTCTGCCTGCACTGCTCTTGCCCTTTTCCAGAACTGCTCTGCATATGTTAAGCATGAGGTGCTCCACTGGAATCTTCACTCCCTGTGAAAACTGGCTTGGTCTTTTCTTTTTCACTATTTTATGTATCCAGTCACTTTTCCAGGCAAAGATCTCTCCTCTTTTCTCTCTTGCCTAGTTTGCCTTCCAGGCATTTAAAGGCCTCTGTCAAAAGCTTTTTGTGAATCCATTGTGAAAAAATAATGGTTAAAGCCCAGCATAACATACTCTTCACCATTAGGTTGCATCCATTACTTCTGTATGTATAGAACCAATTTTGTGTTTGTGTGTATATGTGTGCAAAAGTCAAGTTACCATCTCCTTAGACATGTGGAACATTCTCAGCTACTGATGAAATAACCTGCCCTTCCAGGGTCATAGAGTGCCAGCTATGCAAATAGTCAAGAAATGTACACAAAGCCCATTTTATATAAAAATTAGGAATATTAGAACAACTTATGAAATGTTCATCTGCATTTTCAGAAGGTCTTATACCGGGCATTTAATCATCTACCTTGTCAGGGTAAGATTTCGGCCAAGAAGAAGTAGGTGTCAAGCCTGGAGGATATATGGGAATAATTAAATTAATGTCATTGTGGTCTGTTAGCTCAGAAGGGGTTTGTTTGTTAGAGTTGAAGGAAAAGCCAAAGGATAAATGAGCATGGTCAAATGTAGACTACTAAAAATAAAGTGAAGAGATGATTTTATAGAGGCATTTGTTCCAGAGGAGGTAGCTGATGGAGGGTAGAGCTTAGTTGATGATGAAAACTACTGTGACAAATGACTGCAACATTAACACAAGCTTGGTTAGTCAGTCATTCTTCTTTTATTTTGCAAATTGTTAGTGTTTGTTTACTTTTTAGGTTTTTATCAGTAGAAGGGTATAAAAGACCAAAGAAAAATAGTCAGTAAGCTGGTTTTGTTACTTTGCCTTTGTATAAAAGAATTAAAAAAATATGTTGGTGGGAATTAAGGACGGTACTTTAGCAAAATTGTGCAGTATTCTTAATGGAAAACAAGATTTATAATCATAATGGAAAAGAGAATTATTTTAAAGGATACGAAGGTTATCTACTTGAAACCCTCATAAAATGGGCTAGATATGAAAGATATCCAGTACAAACTCTCATAAAACAAACCATTTAAAATTTCAGCATTAGATTTCTCACATAACAAGTATGCTTTTGCAGTTATGGTGCAGAATAGAAGTAATTGCCATAGTTTACTCTTGCTTGGAACATTTGGATGTCATTGTCTAATGACATTCACATCCCATTATATAAATGGCTTCTTAAAAAGATAATTATAATAACAACTCAGATTGTTGCTATAGTTCTGTTAGATTAAGCCTTGCTGCACAACTATTGAATTAGAGCCTGCATACACTAAGGTGGGAAACTTGTCTTAATGGTATTGTATGAAGAAGGTTTTTAAAATGAAGTCCCTTAAAGGTGTCCAAGTTTGGATCATGGTTTTTCCTTGGCGGGGGGGAAATCGCAAGAAGCTTTGCCTCCCTGAATTAAATGTATTGTGATGGTTAAAATGCTAGTACAAGAGCTAAGTGACTTTTACTGCAATTTTATTCTGGGCTTGCTTTTGATATCACTTGCTAAAATCATCGAAGGACGTGAACAATAGGCTTATGCATTCACTGGGAAGCATTAAACCAATTTAAGCCAAAATTTGCAAATGTGACTCATGCTTTTCTGTGCTTGACTGGAAATGCTGGGAAAAAAATCTGGCTTTAGTTATGCTGCTTTCTTTATTCTCCAAAAGGCAGACCTGCTTATGGGTGCCTATTGTTAGGACAGACTGTACACTACTGGAGTTATATTCAGTGCTTTGCATGGCAGTGTCCTTACAATTCAGTTTTCTTGCTTCTGCCATAAAATAAACAATAATTTTGATATTCAGGACCACCTGTGATGACCTATTCATTTTGAAATATTGGAATTTATAATGTTACTGTAGCTGTAATAGTTTGCAGTTTTGTGGGTTTTTTTGTTCTGATACAGAGTTGCACATGGAAATTGTAGAATTATTTTGTTTCTATGGCACTACTTAGATTTTGAATATGAGTCTTTTTAGTGATGATGCAGCAACTCATTAGAAGTAGCATGCTAAAGAGTTCCTTTTTCCATATGGCTTAAATTATGTTTGTGTACCTAAAAGAGGTTCGGAGAAGACACATTACACTACTAAACTCTGACTATCAAAACACGAATTATGTTTGATGCAGGTTCAATCAAGGATATAACTTGCTAGCAACAAAATTTTGGGGATTTTTTTTTTTGTTGTTTGTTTTAATTTTTATGTTTTTGTTTTGACTGGGAACAAAGACCCTGTGCCTTGTTAAAACCAAGAAAATTACTTTGTTCTTGATGCAATGTCCACTATACAAACAGGAAAAAATATCACATCCTTAGGTCCTCTAAACAGTAGGGTAGTTCTTTATTGGAATTTTCATTACTTATTTTGAAAGATACCAAGAAAGGGATATCTTTTTGTATCCAGAGTGCAAAGTAACAAGTGCATTGTATATATCCTTGATCTGGTAAGCTGTTTGGGGCTGTGTAATTATCTATCACTGTCTGACACTGACAGACTGAAAGAACCACCAAAGGTTCAGTGGAATTTGTTTTGCTAACAGTAATATATGACACTTGAATGCTGTGCATAAAGTTGTATAGTTTGCTGCTCAGTTTTATTTCTTTAACTATATATTACTATATATTCTCTTAAACTATGAATGGTAGCTGACCTTTCCATTTCATGAGATTCATTTTAGTTGCTTGGCAAATGCCTAAAAAACAATATTTAGGTAGATTTTGTAGAGCAGATGAATTACTGTAGGCTCAGTTATCAGTGACTGATGTTATGTGACATTTTCTCTGGGAATTTATATCGAACTTTTTTTCAGAAGAATCATGTAATGAGCCTCTTAATCATATTTCATGCAATTGGTATTGATGGATATGTTTTTCAGTGTGTGAGAGGCTCCAGAGGACATGGCTGATTGGCTGATGATTGATTTAGGATAGACAGGCTTGAATTGGGAGGGAAACAAAGCTAGTTATAAGAAGAACAAGGCACTTTTTTACATGCTGTAAAGAAACATTCACATATTAAATTGGTTATTTGGATAAGTATACATTGCACATCTAGAGCATAGCTGATATTTGATGTGGGCATGGTCATCTGTCGAAGCAGTATTTTGACTCCTATTCACAGATTCTGAATGTATTCTTTTTTGTTGTGATAGGTGAAAACAGCAAAGGAAAAATGATATGGCTTATGTAATGAAGGATCAGAACATGAAGCTAAGAACATCCAAAGGTTATTTCAGGGGTAATACAGCAAAGTAGATGAAATGGATTATGATTTATTTATTTACTATTACTGTTACAAGAAGAGGGAATTGCTATTTTTAATACAAACTGCAAAAGATAATGTTTTGGCCTGAAAACGTTTATAGTCCAGATAGAAAGGTTATGTCAGGACTGGATACTTAGTAGCCCATGTACAGATAAACTTAGGTCCCAAATCAGAATGAATGCACGACTGATCTGTTCTATCGATGCCAGTAAGATTTCTCACAGGCTTAAAATTACATGTGAAATGAAAAAAATCTTGGGGTGTCACCTCATAACCGAGTTCCCTGACCAGTGTGGGAAATTGATCTGAGATCTCCGAAGTGTTAGTTTACTTTCTTCATAGCTTTTCTGATGCCTGAGATGAGAAGTGCAATCAATTTCCTGTAAAGAAGAAGCTATGGAACAGGTGAATGTAGAATTAAGTGCATATGACGTGGGAAGTGAATTTGAATAAACACTACCCTTAATGAAGATGCCTAACTATTTTAAAATAATTTTAAAAAGAACTGGCTTTAGTATCATTGTTTAATTGTGGAGGCAGAAATTTGAGATGACAAATCAGCTCTTTTAAACCAGTAAAACAATCCTAGATTGTGTTAATTACCTTGAAAATTCAATGGAACAAGATAAATAGCTAAGGAAAATCTTGGTGACTTCATTGATCAGTCCTTTAGCACTTAGTTTGCTAAATGGAGGTAATTCTAAAGTATCCCAGGACTTTATTATTGTGCGGCTAAGTCTGTGGTTGAACAAGAATTCGTGTAGGTCAGGGCTATGCATTGATGGGAAGTTCCAAATGTTTGTTTTGTGTTATAGTGGACTTGGGTCTAGGGCTGCTGGTTGTTACTAAAGCAGTGCTTGAGAAAACAGAGGGAGGGAATGTTACTTTTGGAGTTACTGTAGGTTGCTATAGTCAGCTCAGCTTACTTGCCCATTTTTGAAAGCTTAGATTTATTTTGAAAGTTGCATTTAAAGCTGAATCAAACAAAAATGGAAAATGATGAATGTCTTTTCACTATCTTGGCTGAGGGAACTTTGAGATATTTTAGAGGTTATTGCTATGCACTGGAACCATGTACTTCTTTACTCCTAGAAGAGGCAGGGTATTTCTTGAAGGCCTCAGGTCATAGAGGCAAGTTACTTATGATTTCAGTCACAGTGCAATTTTTTTAACAGCGTAAAACATAACCATTTGTTCTTTTTACATCATTTACCTGTCTCCTGACACTGCATATGTTTTGATTCTGTTTATTGCCTTTAAAAGGCCACTAAGCTATATGGAATTCACTGACAAAATTTGCTTGTGTAAAATATGTACAACTTGATTAAGTTGTTTTGGGATGATTTGCTGTTTGCTATGACTGACATGGCTGTGAGGTTGATGTGTACAAATGAGGAAAAGCTCATTACTCTCATGGATATGGAACATCTGAGTAAGTAAGAAAATGACTCAAAGACAAGGAGCAATTTTGTATGTCACCATTGTGACAGTGAGCAATTTGTATCTTGGGGATTTTGAGTATCATCTTGTGTGTCTGTTACACTGGTATCTGCTCCTGAAGTTGTATGTTGAGAAGGAGTCTATATATGTTGTTGCAGTTCTGCCTGACTGATAAAATCGATGTGTCTGGACATTTTAACTGTAATACATTATTCTGATTTGGTGATATTTTACAGCTATCATGCATTTTGCTTTTGAAAGCTAAACAACAGCATGTTGCCATGCTGAGCATGGAAAGTTAGACACAATGACTGTCCTAAGCATCTTTTACTAGGACTGTTCTGCCTGGTTGCATCAGATCTTATCACATCTGAGTCTATACACCCTGTGGTTGTGTGCCATTCAGTTTGGAGCTCTTGTTGTTTTTTGTATTCTATATTTGTAGAAGAAAACTGTTCATAAAGGTGCCTGTGACTGCTGAGGGCCAAGCTGTGAAACTACAGGTGCACTCTGTGTTAAATGCCCGCCAGCTTGCCAAATTTCTTTGAAGTCAAGTTTTCAAGAGTCTGAGAATTTTTTTATGGCTTGAATATTTTTATGTAAGGACTGTGTGTTTTGTTTTCTTTTTCCTTTAGGTATAGTTCTGTAGCTTTGTTTCTGTTTCAGGCCAAGATTAGAAGAAGAATAGAGGGTTGATTCCTCCCTTCCTCCAAAAAGAGGAGCTAATAAACTGTCTGCCTGCCCCACAAAAATAAGGCCATCCAAATCTGTAGCATCTGAAATAAGTGTGACCTCAGGTGAAATTCCACAAATGGAAAACATCCATTTGTGACAGCATGTTGAGACCTGAATTTTGGAGCAGTTGCCGCAAAATGGCAAGTGGATTGTACTTACATTGCATTGGGGGATTTTGTTTACTTACTTAAAATCTTAACTGAAATATCAGAATTTAAGCAATCAGTTTATTTACCACAATGTTGGCTAAGTATACGATGGGGTGACGGAACAAAATCTGGATATTTAAAGAAGCTGGAAAAAAGGATAAGTCCTCTCATCAGGGGGTTTTATTATAAAAGGGGTCTTTGGTTAACATTGGCAACTTGTACTTCCCACTCTCATGAAGGTCTTGAAGCAGAAATGAGGCATTACCAAATAGATTTTATTTCAAGCTGAAATGTTTTAAAATAAAGTATAATAGCACTGTTGAATGAAGTCAATAACTAACGTGATTAACATTTCATGCTTAGCCAAATTTGGTAACTTTTCTGCTAGGTTTGACTTTGAATTGTGCATTTGTCCAAATATTTTGCATTTCATTTGTTTTTATTTTCTGTCACTTCTGCATCCACCTGAGATATTTATCTTATTGCCTTGTTTTTAGCGTACCCAAGGGAAAAATAAAGTAGGCTAGTAGCCTTGTATTAAAAGCATGACTGATGGATCTATTATATAAGCTCACAAAACCTTAGAGTGTTTTCAGGGATGCATCTGAAATTGGAGTTTAACAGCTCAACCGTAACTCATTCTCCAGGTATTGGTGAAACCTCAAATCAGAATTTAATGGTCCATATTTTTTACAGTTAAAACTACAATATTCAGGTACAAGAGTGCAAATTAAAGACTGAGTTTGAGTTCAATTTCTGCCTATGGTAGAACAGATTTTTTTTCATGCTGGATTAAACCCCAAAAACTATCAGGCTGAGAAGGAAACTTGCCTGCTGGTGAAGGCAGTGTGGATCAGTGAGCAGTATGAAGTTCATTTAAGTGGGAGACTACTTTCCTTTCCTAGTGGGAGGCTAATCCAGTTCAGCTGAATGTGAACTGTCTGAGGACCATTGCAGGCCTTGTCTTTTGATCAAATTCTTTGGCCTTGCTTCCTGAAAAATAGATGTAGTTTCAAAAACCTTCACAGAATACTTGAGGATAGTATTTGAGCAAATGAACTCTGAATAGCAGATGTATCATATCTATGATGAAGTGACTACCTCAGTGGACAAGGGAAGAGCTACAGACATCGTCTGTCTGAACTTCTGTAAAGCCTTTCACATAGACTCCCACAATATCATTCTCTCTAAATTAGAAAGAACTGGGTTCAGTGAGGGGACTGGTAGATGGATAAGGAAGTATTTGGACAGTTGCTTCCAGAGGGTAGTGGTCAATGGCTGATGGGCATCAGTGACATGTGGTGTCCCTCAGGAGTCTGTACTGGGACCAGTGTTATTTAATACCTTCATCCAAGATACGGACAAAGTGGTTGAGTGCACCCTCGGCAGATTTGTAGATGACACGAAGCTGGGTGTTGCAGCTAACACACCTGAAGGATGGGATGCAATCCAGAGGGACCTGGACAAGCTCGAGAAATGGGCCCATGGGAATCTTGTGTGGCTTAATAAGACCAAGTGCAAGGTGCTGCACCTGGGTCAGGGCAGCCTCCTCTATGGGGGTGAGGGATGAACAAATGGAGGGCAGCCCTACTGAGAAGGACTTGGGGGTGCTGGTGGATGAGAGGCTGGACACGACTCAGCAATGTGCACTCACAGCCCAGAAAGCCACTTGTGTCCTGGGCTGCATCCTAAGCAGCATGTCCAGCGGGTCGGGGGGAAATGATTTTGCCCCTCTATTCTGTTTTCATAAGACCCCACCTGGAGTGCTGCATCCAGCTCTGAGGTCCTCAGTACAAGAAGGACTTTGACCTTTTGGAGTGAGTCCAGAAGAGGGCCACCAAATTGATTAGAAGGAGCACCTCTCCTATGAAGAAAGACTGAGAGAAACGGTTTGTTCAGCCTGAAAAAGAGAAGGCTTCATGGTGTGTGTCCTTTCGTTATGTAGAGAGACCCATCAAGAAAGCTGGAGAGGGACTTGTGAAACAGGCATGTAGTGACAGGACAAGGGGGAAAGCTTTCAGTTTAAGTGGAAGAGAGTAGGTTTAGACTAGATATTAGAAGAAATTCTGTACTGTGAGGATGCCCAGAGAATTTGTGGATGCCCTGTCCCTGGAAGTCTTCAATGCCAGGTTGGGTGGGGCTTTCAACAAGCTGGTTTAGTGGAAGGTGCTTCTGTCCATGGCAGGGTGGTTGGAACTAGATAATCTTTATGGTCCCTTCCAACCCAGACCATTCTATGATTCTCCACAAAGCCATAGTTCTGTGTCTTGCTGGCAGCTACAGTTCTAATAGCCCACTGTACTCTTAGACTGTATCTGTAGTTATAAATAAGGTGAATGAGAGCTTGTTGTCTGACATAACATGGCATGTGACAATATGTCTAAACCTCTGTGAACAGCTTGGCTTTATCCATGCTATCTATTTGGAACAGCCATGGCTTGAGTTATCTCCTGGACCATAGTCTGGGTGTTGCCTGGGAGAGTGCTAGTTGGCAGGGCTCAAAGCTCTGCTGCAGTAATCACGCATGGGCAATAACTCTGCACTCCTTCAGGTGCAAAGTCAAAGACAAAATCCTGTTTATTGCGCAGTGCCAATTCCCTAAATACCCCCACAGAACAGGATATAACATCATGTAAACTGGAAAGATGTTCACCACAGTGTCTCCCTATCACCTGGAGCAGTACACAGACTTTGCCTATTATGGTAACAGGTAAACAATACCCTATAAGGTCGCAAACTACAATCACCACTTCTCACAGGTCCAGCTTTGTCCACAAGCCACAAACCTCTCTCCGCCCATCCCCGGTGACCTGGATACAGTCCCAGGGTCACCTCCGGGCCCAGGAAAGAGGCTGTCTCTCCGGCCTTCCGGGCTTACCTCTCTGTCACCACATAGCGTAACCCAACACTCTGCTGGAGGCTGTGTTTCTTAGACACTGTGGATGGTTAGTGACTGAGTTAGTGGCCTGATCCTGCTGAGTTTACTAAGTTAGGTGTAGCAATAAACCCTGTGTAAAGACCATGTTGGAATCTCTGTGTTAAAATAATCTCCTAAAGGTAAACTTAGTAAGTGTACACAGGAGAAGTCATATAGGAATGATTCTTGGTTTACAGATAAGATTCAGTTAAGTGTTTCTTTGTTTTTGTAACCTTCACTCATTGTGTGGAATATTATCCTTTGATCAGAATAAAAGCTATATTGGTAACCACACTGTCTTTAGATGGTTCCTATATACAGGTCTGTAGTGTACAGATTATTACTGTAGCATGGTTGGAGGATACAGAGCATCTTTTACCTCTGAGCATTTCCAGCCTTTCTGCAGGCAATCAGTGACGGAATTGAGTGTACAGAAGGTGTGCAAATCTGCCCCTGGCTAGACAGATGTTGCTTTGAGACTTTACTTTCTTTATTCAGGAATTGGTGTGTGAAAGGAGTATTTTCCAAAAGGTTTATCTAACAGTGAATTTCTGAGAAGAGGAGCTTATCTCTCCCAGACAGTGGCTGCAGGTCTGCTTTTCCAAGGAGTAGGTGGCTGATGGGTACCTTGCAGCTCCTGGCAAGCTCTAGATCCTCACATTAGCTACTACATGACAACAAAATATCCAACTCTGATTATATTTTTAATGGATAAAAAAAGTGGCTGAACTTGTTAGAATTTATTTTTTTTTCTCCCTAGCTATATTTCAGGGCAGTGTCTTACTGTATTTGTTTGATAAACCTTTTAAACTATTCATTGCTTCTTTTCTGTTGCCAGTTTGCAAGAAGCCCTGATATCACTTTAATTCAATAGAAATTGCAAAAATAGGAGTCACTGTATGATAAATGTCATTCTTGTTTATGATTTCCAGGAAACAGATTATGGTGTTTTAATGATGAAAAGTACTGATATTTTCTGAAGAAATTCCTTATTTGCAGGAAGCATTCAGTTCTTGAAGCCACCTGAGTCTAGGTGAATCATGGAATAGTTTGGGTAAAGGTCATTCATATGTGCTAAAGAGTTAGAGGGGGTAGGGCTTAATTTTTTCCTTTATATTCAGCACTGCTTGGTGGACAGATTGCATATATGAAATCCAGTGAGCTTGTTGACTGTCTCAGCTTCTGCAGGTATCAGCCAGAGTATAAGAAGAAGTTATTGGGGGTTATGTCCATGAGAAGCGCTTTGTTACTGGAGTTCTCTACGGTGAAGTTTGGTTTTCTCCATAAAGGCGTTGAATTTAGCATAAAACCTGCTGGGGATAAGTTTAGACTTTCTTTAGTAGTGACAGATGGCAGAAGTGTTCTGTTTATTTGTTCACAGTTTACTGTTTAAAAACTCTGAGTGGTACATTTTGTTAAGAAAGTGTGGGAGGGTGCCAAAGAATGGAGAATGGGGCTGATTAGGAGGGAAGGAGTGGTAAGTAGGGGTAGTGTAGCAGGAATGCAGGCTGGGAGGGAAGAGTGAAGGGCAAAGAAGTTGGATGGAGATGAGAAGAAAAAGATTCTCACAAGGATTCAGAGACTGACTAGGATTGCTTTAGTCCAGGGAGGCACTGAAGACAAATGAGCTGGAAAGTAAGGCTGGATGAAAGGGACAGTTGCTCTTCTCAGTGGTATTTTCAGGGAAATTCCATAGCACCCTGCCTCTCTTCAGTTTAGGTTTTATGATCTGAGAAACCAGGGCAATAACAAGTAAGGGAAGGTTGTGAGTTTAGGTGACTGCATCTCCATCATTCCTCTTCATTTAATAAGTTGAGTATTATATTGCTCATACTCCAGTCTGAAATGCTTATATTATTTTTAGTGGTGCTCATGTAGGTTCTTTTCCCAGAGTCCAGTTATCTTTTTTTTATTGAATGATACCTTCTTGTGTGACTGGTATCGCTGATTTCACCTGAATTACTTAGTTAAGAAGTATATATACAAGGACCAAAGGGATTTATCTCAGTTTATCCAGAATAAGTTTTTGTATTTCTTCAATGGTAAAAGGACTAAGTTGCAAGGTTGATTGCTGTGGTGTTACTGAAAACTTGGTATAGATCTCATTCTAACTCTCAAGGCCGCTGCTATTTGTAATTCTTATCCAAAATTGGTTAATAGCATTTCTGGTTTTTTCCATAGGCAATGTTCAGTCTCTGCATGGTTGAGAGTGAAGCTGATGAGGTGAATTTACATGGTGTCACAAGCCTCGGTTTAAAACAAGCCCTGGACTTTGCATATACTGGACAGGTATTGTACAGTTCTTCAAATTAAGAAACACAATCAAAAGCAACTGCAATAGAACTGAGTATGACCTTCTTAGAGGTGCTAGAAAATATTTTTCTTGTGCACTATTCAACACAAGGTATTTTAATTTAACTGGTCTTAGTTTTCTTATACTGTGGTGGATTTTTTCTTTAGAAGGATTGTTTAATAAAAACAGTGCTTTACATGCATCATTGTCAGGTAGGGACCCATGTAGGACTTGCATGCCCTTTTTATGGTTGCCTGACTATTCATAAAATCTTTATGTGAGTTGAATCTGCTTGCTAAATTAAATATAAAGTGTTTCCCTTCTAATAAATATTTATAAACTCTGCTGTGTTTGACAAATTATGTAATTGAGGGGAAAAGTAGTCTCTTCTCTCTGGATAGATGCAGTTGAGACATCTTTGTAAATGCTTATAGATACTATACATCCTCATTGTGGCCCTCTTTATGACCACAGGTTAGATATCACTTTATGGTACTTCAGAAAATGCAGAGTGGTGCTCCTTTTCCTTCTGCCCCTTGCCCCCCTCCCCCCAAAAAAAAAAGAAAATAAAAAAAAGGAAAAAGAAGTATTTATGACCTCTGCACTGCATGCTTGGAGAGTGTTGCTATGTGACTTTGTCTAAGTTCACTGTTCATGGATAGTGAGCTCAGAACACTCAGCTATTTTTGCTTTGGACTCCAAAATTCTAGATAACCAAACTATTTCTGGAATATCGCTACAGCAGTTGAGTCCACTGATGTATTAGTGACATTTATTGGTTAATTTTGAAAAGGAAGGCTTAAATCTATATTATGTTGTTCTGAAGAGTTGTTGGGTTATAAAAATTTAAAGCATGTGCTTCCATAGTGTGGATTGAGTATATGGCCTTATGTAGGTCTTTTTGGTTTTTTTGTTTTTATTTTTAAAGGAAACTAAATAGAAATAAGGGAAAAAAATTACCTGTTTTAAAGGAGCTATTTTTGCCACCAGCCCAGAAAACAGTTATGCTTTAGCATTGGTTTTGGAGACTAGTGCTTGAATTTCTTTGAAAAAATTTGAGTTTGTGCTGTTTTGGAAAACATAACTTATTCAAAGATTCCTTTGATATAAATGATAAACAGAGATGCCATACTGTATTAGTGAATTAGCTGAAGATCTCCATAAATGACTTGTCACTGGTATGCTTTTTTTCTTTCAGCTGAAAGCTTTTAATAAAAATTGAATGTCTTTGATAAAAATAAAAATGTTAGGCACCTATATATCATCCTCTTAGTCATTTAAAACTATAGGTTGATTATTCTGAAGAGAAAACTCTGGTTAAATGAAAGTATCTTTTGAGAAGACGGGCTGTAATTGATTTCTATCTGACCCATCCTGTCTGCTGCGATTAGAGGTATTCCCCATCTTTCTGCAAAATTCAAAGTCTAACAAACCCGTGTAAAATGCATTGAGAACCTTTGAAAGAATGGATATGGCTTTTATGTGACCCAGCAAGTGAACCCATGTTGCTTCCAGGATAGTATCCTCATATCCCTAGGAAATACATACCTTCTGTACTTGGCCCTTTAGAAACTTTTGAGTCTTTCATTTCCAGGCATAACCTACTTTGAATAAATGAGTGGCTTTCCCGAGTTGAATATAGATGTGCATGTATGTACAGTTGCTCATACATATATGTAAGTGATTATGAGGCGAAGCTTGCTCTGTCGTGTCTGTCAGATACACCAAGTGCTACTTTGACGCACAGACAAATGAGAAGGATTCTGTAGGAGCTCTCTGGTAAAGATGCCTTTGAAGCACAACTCAGTGAAACGTGGGTCTGAGAATTAGTAGTATCTTATTTCCCTTTCATCCTTCGAATTCTCTTCCCGCGCTGCTTTTGTATGTATTGAGCATTGCTTGTCTTCTGACTCAGACTGACAGAATCTGGGTGAGCATTTCAAGGCAGTGAGTGGGAGTAATCCACAAAGGCTATTAGTAAATAACTGTATTACTGCATGCTTACATCAGAGAGTTCTGAAAACAGAATTGTCTTTAGCTTGGTTTACAAACTCCTGTTTTTAAAAAACAAACAAAATATTTCTCAGCAATCCAAAAATCATTCATGGCAAATACAACCTCATATTGCTCTGAAAATGTGAGTATCAAGATGGGATCTGAAGTGCCTCTTAAAAGTGAAAACTATGAACTCTCTCTCTTCATTTTAATAATATTTGGCCAAAATGTTAGTTAAAAAAAATGGTGTTTCTCTAGGTAACACAGTGCAACTCCCTAAAATATCCTTGTCTAAACAGGTAAGTAATTAGTTGCAGCTTTCTTCTCTTTACTTCTTTAATATACTACACTTACATTTGACACATTACACCTCAAATTGGGTGCAACTTTCTGTGTAAAATAATATACTGGAGACATCTGGTGGAAATACTTAATATTGCATGATGGCAATATTTGATGCCTGCAGTTTTTGAAAGTTATTAAAATGAAGAAATTTAATTTTTAGGATGACCATATCTGAAATTAAACTATGTCATCCTTGCCTCTTTGTTAATTTAAAATCTTCCTGTGGACACAAAATGCAGCCTTCATCTTCCTGTCTACTTAAGCAGACAGTACCTTATTGTAATTACTGTTGAAAATATTTTACTTTTAAGGAAAAATTGATTTTTCGGAAGAAAAGAATGTTTTAAAACTCAAGCCAAGTATAAATAATATAATTTCAACTGAACTAATCTATTACTATGGTCCTTAATAATTACAAAGAAAGAAATTTTGGTATAGAAATAAATAAAAACTGACAAAAGGAATGGCAGTAGACTTTGATTTTGTTCTTTGCATGTATGTTCTCAGTAATCGTTTAATAATAAAATCTTCAGCAAAAAATGTCTTAGATATGTTTATCTTGTCCATGGGCATTTTGCTATGTAATCCCCATATTCAGAATTCAGAGATACAGCTCTTTTCCTGTTGTAGTTGGTTCTTTTCCTGTTGTAGTTGCCATATCCTTTCTTCCCAAAAGGTCTTCTTTAAGGTCATTCTCTTTTACTTCATAGCTGGCAGCAGTAAGGCCAGGCCAGAGTCTTAGTGAGTAGATTACTCACCCTTTCTTCTCACAAGGGCATTTTGCAAGTGTCAGATGTGCCTTGGAAGGGAGATGGATCAAGTACAATCAATTTATGAACTATATCTTTTAGAATACTCGTATAGAGAAGCATTTCTAGGCAAAGAGTTTGGAGCTCACAATTCCTGCTGTCAAAATAAGAGCCTTAATCACTGTGTCAGAGACTCATGGGCATTGTTGTCTACTCTTTTTGATTACCTTTTTAAATTTTAACTCTTTTGTTAGAAAGAGACATAATCTTACTTGGAGGAATGGGATAGCCACAAAGTATGCCAGTGTAGTTGGCTGACAAGTCAGAGGAACACTGGCTTTAATTTGCAGTGGATGATTGTAATCCTAATTCAACAAAAATACAAAGACACAGAGTCCCATGCATACTGAAATGCTTCAGACTTGATCTTTCTTCTTTGTAATTATGTTCTATCATATGTTTTCAATTTATGGTAGCAAATATTTTGCATTTAGATAGAATTTTATTTGAGGACCTCACAACACATTACCAAAGCAAGTAGTCACTGTCCTTATTTTGTTGCATCACAGACAAGAAATTAATTTGGGAGAAAATAATTTTCCGAAGACAGCACAGCACACTAGTGGCTTCTTAGTGCTTAATACCAAGTTCTCCCAAGTCCCGTTTTCCTAAGTGTCTGGTCTGGCTTTTTCCCCTAAACTCTAATAGTTTGTTTCTGTATTAATAGAAATTATGTCTTCCTAAGTTATAATATTGTCCTGAATTAGCAAAGCTGAAATGAAAGAATTAGTGAGGAAGTGTCGGTGATTGAGACACGGACTTCGCCAGGTCCGATGAGGACTGTCCAGCCCTCATGTCCTCTGTGGCTCACCTACAGCTCTAGTCCCTGATGCAGGGCACCATTCGTAGCGATTGGGACACAGACTCAGACCGGCAGGGAATCTGAATCATTCATTCAAAGAAACGAGCTAGTTTTATACACTCCTTCAAGGCACGGTATTTCCTTACATGGCAATACTCACTACATGACCTAGCCCATGCTGCCACATCAGCAACACTTTCTGACTGTCCTTATGTGGGGTGATCACGCACTGTTCACCCGTCTGTCAGCTTCCGGCAGCTCCTCTCCGTAGGGCTCTGCCGTGTGACACCTCCTCCCCCCAGGGTCCGGC
>VZTE01001293.1:0-80704 GCA_013397775.1 Eulacestoma nigropectus | reverse complement strand
CGGGCTGCCACACCGCAACATTATACCACAGGATTCTCTTTTTCTTTCGCACCTCCTCAGTTTTATCTGTCATTTACACTGGCCCATTCCTAAATGCATCCAGAAACAGAGACAATTACGCACAAGATTTAATGGATGACAAGCATTCTTTGCACAACCACCTATGCTTGCACAAAAACAGTATTAGACCCCACCTAACAGTGTTGGCAATGACATAAACAACTGCAAGGTACCCTGCAGACTTTTTGATTGTGGCTCAGTTACCCTTTCCCTTCCATATGAGTTGCAGCAGGAGAGAAATTGCCTTACAAGACACTGTTGCTGACATGCTTACAGCCATGAAGCCTCATCCCACTCCCACTGGCCCCTATGACTACACCAACAACAGAGAGCAGCTCCTTCCAGCAGGCAAAATGATGCAAATAATTTCTTTCCAGGCAGGAAAGAATTTCCACAATTCTTGTGCAGCCAGGAGTTTATTGGTGCTTCCCTTGCATCTGTCTTCTTCAGGGAGCTTTTCTCATGTTCATTGTTTTTTGCTTTTGGTCCTGCGATGGCCCCCTTGGCTGCCCTGAGCAGATGTTTTCAGTTGACATTGAAGGCAATGACTAACTATAAAGTTACAGCAAAACAGAACAACTCACTGTGAAATGAAGCTGCTCTAAGAAGCCACTGGGATCTGTGACCCACAGGATATTTTAAGGTAGGTGTTTTTTGATGCTACCAGTCAGAATTGGTTCTTGAACAGCCCACCAATGACAAAGTCCTACTTCTTGCTCCATGTCACCCCAGAGGAATTCATTGCACAGTCCTAAATCAAGTCTTCCGTGAGGAGGAGCCATCAAAATACAGGTGCAGACATGTCTCGTGTCATTATCAATGGCTCCATCCTCAGGGGTAAGTTTGGCTCATGAGCAAGGCTGAAGAAATCCCCTCTCCTTTCATTTCCTTCCTTGAGGTTTGTCATCCTTCATTTACCAAAGTAAATATCACTGCTGTGCTGCTTAAAGCAGCTCTGATTAATTCATCTCCCTGAGACATAGTGATGATAACACAACAGAAGTGAAAAGCTCACACCCAGGTGCCAGGCACCAAATAACCAGAAATGTAGAAAACAGAGCAGGTGTGACTCTAACTGCCCTGTTTAATGGCATGGAGATTGCAAACTCTCATTTCTCATCTGCTGCATAAAATCTCTTGCCATCCCTTTCCTGTATCATACTCTGAATTGTAATACAAGACACAGCATCTTCAGCGCTGCTTACCTCCTGCCATTACGAGATTTTTTTTCTTTTAAGCATATTGAAGAGCTAAATGTGTATTTATGGTACAGAAAATGCTTTGCTTAGCCTTATAGAGGTGAAAACTGTATGAACCCCTTTATGTTCTATCACTGAGATATGTTTAGCATTCCACAATCAAATGTAATGCAAGTTGGCATCAGTTTACTAAGAATAATAAGCCAAAACATAATGTGACTACATAAAAACTGTTGTTGACAGCCTGTTTACAAAATCGAGGACTTTATTGCAGATTTTGTTTCAGCACAAAACCTATTAACTTAATAAGAATACCATCTTCATCAGACAACCTGTTATCCTCAGCTGCATTTTTTTTGAGAAGTTTCTCAGACGCCCTGAAACTTGGCTCACTCACTGTCCTCACTGTCACTAATCCCATGGATTTCTGAAGATTTTATGAAAGCCTTTCTACGAATAAATATGGATGTTCTTCCCACTTCTCAGTACAGATAGGTTTATATTATTAAATGCTTGCCCTTTGGGAACACATCATTTTGTAAAACTCCAAGTTCGGATTTGCATATACAAACATGGCAATTAGATAAACATTTCAGTAGTTCAGCACCTTTTCAGGGACAAACCCATTCCCTTTTTCCAGATTATGAAGGTCAGAGTAATAGAACCAAGATAAATAAACTTAAATATTCAATCTAAGCCCCAGTTCAGGAAAGCAGATAAGCAGGTGTTTCACCATTCAAGAACACAGACGCCTTTTTAGAAACAAAATATAATTTAAATATTTCTATGTAAAAATCTTTTCCTGAATTTAGGACTTTCTCTGAAGAACATATGCTTAATACATCAGGTTGGGAGGAGATGTTTCACATGAACCTACCCGACCTTTGTATGAGGTCCAGTTTTCTGTGATATCTTTACTAATCATTATAGTGGAAAAAAAATAGATGTTTGAAATCCAAGGCGCACTTATGCAGGGAACAGTGCACAAAGTGAATAAATGCAGCCATTTATCACAAAGGAACAAACTTAAGGTTGGTTGTGTAACTTTTATTTTGGTATTCTCCCTCTCCTGAGTGTTCACCTTACAAACTCTTTCAATGTTTGTGTATGCAGCAAGCATAGACACTGCCTACATGCATCTATTTCATCAATAGAAAAATTTGTTGATGGGTTAATTCTTAATTTTTTCCCTGTGCAGAGATGCCAGGTTTGACAGATATTTTACAAGGGCCACAAAATAAGAAAAAAATCATGCCTAATTTGGACCACAGAAAATTCATGCAAAATGTAATTGTATTAGGGAAAATTTACTGTAAAGGTTTCAAAAACTCTTATAACAAATGCCAGATCTAAAATATAAATATTTACAAATTTAAATAATTAAAAATCTCCTGTCTGTTTATATATGTATATATAACAGACGTTCTCTGGATTTTGTTGCTATCTAAAGTTATTTATAGCAATTAAAATGCAAAAAATATTCAATATTCTGTAAATATAGAATATTTATACTAATTTGGAATACTTATCTAGAAACAAATTTCAAGTTCTAACCTGCTTTGGAGAAAATCTAACCACCTACTTATTTTTCCAGTCTGACAGTGGAAATAAGAACACAGGAAGTATTTTATTGCAAGAGAAAGGATTGTGTGATTACGCATTTAATATTTATCTTCCCTTAATCTTGTTCTTGGCAAATATCTTGAACTGTCAAGTGGACTTACTCACTGGCAGCACTGAAAACTGTGCCTATAATGATAATATTTATTATCTGGAATATATCTTGACAAGATTTTGCTTGCAGTCACCATGTATGTTGTGCTTGTGCATACCTTATATCATATGTAGCAGTTAACAGAGGTCTTTGAGCTCAAGCAAATTACATTTGGACTTTTCACTGACTTCAGCTGATATGGTGCAAAACCTCAGCATACATTATTCATATCCTTCTTCAGCCTGACATTAACATTTCTTCCCATTTGCACAAAGTCAAGACAGAAAAATTTCCTTACATAAATTTTTTCCAGTCAAGTCACACTGCTTGGGCCCAGAGCTGGTGGATCTACAAAAAAACATTTTGCTCCAAGGTTAGAGTATTTGCCCACATTAATCGCCCAAGTTGTTTTTCCAACTAGATCTTAAAAATAAACAGTTGTGTGTTTCCTGAGATCATGGACTGATCTTTGCCTATGGAAATGCACATATCTTTAAGGCAGAGAATATATGAATTAGATTTCGTTACTCATAGCTTTAACCACCACTAAAAATCCAGATCAAAATTGAATAATGTATGTGCTATAATCAAACTAGCTGCACAAAGTTTGATATATTTCTATCTAGCTGGTAAATTTTTCCTTATTCATAAAACCTTAAAAAATACATATACTCCACAGGTTTCCTTTTCTTAGGCACTCTGAGAGCTTAATAAATGAGGACACTGGCTATAATCTGTAGCCATCTAAGTTCAAAAGTGAATTCAGGAAAGATAAAGAAAACATCCCAAACCATTAACACTTCTGAGCCAATTACAGGAGAATCTTAAGTTTTCAATTTATGCTCATGAGCCCCAGCACTGTCAGACTTGCTGTGATTTTCTACTTCAATTCAGTGTCTGTAATGGTCTTCATGACCAATGCCTGAAACACACACGAGAGGTTATAGGGTGGAAAGTACAATAGGTGTATATATTAAATAGAAGGAGACTATGCACATCACTGACATCAGGAAAGAACTCTTTTTCCTATTTTTCTTAACATTGTTTGTAAGTAAGAGGGAGTTTTTCTTCCTCATAAACTTTATTAAGGATAAGTAGACAGAGGCCATCTGGAGAAAAGTGGGGCGGGAAAAACAAATAAGTCAAGGTTTTGTTTGACAAACAGAGTGTGAATGAGGAACAAGGTTTAAAATAGCAGATATTTATGAAAAGAAAAAATCTGGTGACCAATAAATTCAAGAGGAAAGAGGCATGAAAGGAAGCAGGAAAAAAGAAAAATCTGCAGGTCCCTGCTGGATTATGCCTCTTGTTGTAGCACTCTGCAGCAACCTTTCTCCTATTATCTTGTACAGTTAGGCAGCTCATACACCATGGACAAACCAGTATGTGTTGATTTCCTTAAGAATAGCAGCAAGTCTTTTACTCCAGCCAGGATAATAGTAATGATGGCCAAGATCACATCTTGAGAGGGCTTTTTTCCCATTACTGATTCATTAGGCAAAGCACTAATTGAAACCACTGCTAATAAATCACCGCTGCCTATCAAAGTTGCAACAGCAACCTGAAAAGAGAACATAACAGTATGTGGTCAACTTTAAACATAGTGCAAAACCCCTTTTGCTTTATATTATTTTGAGTAGCTCTAGGATATTGCTAATCTTATAATATTCTCCCTAATAAGAAATGTGTGAAGAAAGGTTTATTCTCTCATCCTCTCCCTTTAGAGCACCTATGGAGGAAAATTTTAATCCTCCTCTCAATATATCACCAACACTCAGTTGATTTTCAGTTGTCCTTAATAAATCGCTCAGATCTTCACATGCTGACTTCATCTGAGCTGGTTAGCACTTATCTGAATTGCTAGGATATCCTATCATAAATTCACTTCAGAAATATTAATTTAATGCTTCAGCTATTTCATTTTTTTTATTTGGTTCTCAATCATTTTCCTAGCATCCCATTGCAACAAACACAGAGGCTTGTGGTTAGCATATTTATTTTCTGTCTATTTCAGGTGCCACTGATTTTCTGCTGTTTGGAACCTATGAATTCTTTAATGGGTGTTAATGTAGGGAGTAACCATCTGATAGCTGTTACACTGATGTTTCCGTATTTTTATTACTATCTAAAACAATAGATGGTGTTTGCATACAACTGCATATTTTGCTATGTTAAATGATATTTATTTCTTTTGCAAAACTCAAAGCACCCATAGAGAAAAAGTATCTTTAGTAAGCACTTCTGAAATTTGGATACATTCAGGAAACAAATATATGGACAAATCCATTGACTATAAAAAGTAACACAGAAAGCCAGCAACAGAGCAGGAAATAGAAGCCTTTTATTCCTGGACCTGTTCCCATAATAGTAAATCTAAAATCATGCTAAGTCACTGGAGGAAGTCTGCAGTGCCAGTTGTCTGAAGACAATTTTTGCACACACTTTGTAAATAATTGACTTTTTAGATGAGAGCTTTCTCTTTCTAGGTGGTCAAGCAATTTTAATTTCTAACCATATCTTTTAAATTTTATTTCTTAGAAATAATACACTTTATTTAACTTTTATTAAGAAAAACAGAATTGCTTTCTAGGACTACACTTAGTGTTAATGAAGACATGGTACCAGAAGCTTTAGCATGGTCTAAAATAAGTTTTTATGAGTAGCTGTGAAAAAATCCATTCAGGTAGGCAAGTTTCCTTTTATAGCTATGATCTGCACTTGGTTTATGCCTCAAAGAAGAAATCATAATATCTTTTTCAAGACAGCTGGCTGTTTCTAAATTCTACAGTTTAGTTCTATTATTCTAATAAAATTGAGAAACATTTTTTAAAATCATACCTCAGTAACATCTTGCTAGCAAGGTGTTCACAAACTCATTGTGCCATAGAGGAAAACATTTCCAGTTTTTAAACTCATTTTGATTTGACCTGTAGTTACTATAGAGATTAAATATATCCAGTCCAGCAGCTCTTAAAAATATTAAACTACCACAGCATAAGAGGTGTGACCCTTCCTGAAGCTCTAGAGGGAATCAGGTTGGCTCTGCAATGGTCAACATATTTTTAAATGGTCTAGAGTTTGAAGTAAAAGGTTAAATGTGGAAGTCTAAGGGTTATTCAGAAGAACACAGTTAATAGTAAAGAATTGCAAAAAAACCCTTGCAAGAGCAAACAACTGGGAAAAATTGTTCTATGATATTCACTGTGGACAGTTGTAAAGTGATGTAGATAGAGGAGCAAAATTGACCTTAAATTTACATGCTAAACAATGTGAGCTAATAATTATCACTCAGGAAATGCTGCTTGTTATTGTAAGATGTTCTTCTATTAAAATTCCTCAGTTTGTTTGTCAATAACAGTCCAAGAAGTGATCTCAACAATTATTAGGAATAAAATGGAAAATCAGAAGAAATAAGCAGGCTGCTGTGTAAATCCATGGTGTCTAGGCTAGTGTTTGTACTTCTCACCTTTTCAACTCAAAAAGGCCATAGTGAAACTTCAGAAGGTGGAAAAGGGGATGAGCAAAGATATGAGAGCATTTCCTAATAACAAGTAAAAAATAGACTGTGATGTCCAGACTAAAAATAGATTTTTAGAATCATGGTTTAGAAAAACGATGGCTATGCATTACCCCTTCCCAACCAAAAGATTTGGAAACAGTGTTGGGAGAGGGGTGTCATAAAAATAAATAAGCAAAGGACAGGTTCAAAGCAAACATCTGGAATAATTTTCCCACAGTGTAGTTTATCTGTGAAACTCCTCGAGACAGATGTTGAATTCACACAGGTTCAGAAAGGAGTTGGATAAGTTTGTGGAAGGACAACCCATCAGCTGCAATGTATAAAGGTGCTATCTCTCATTCAGGAATCTCTGGGTCACAGAGAATGCAATTTTATATTTGCTCTGCCCTTTGAAAGAGGCTGCTATGCCCCATTGCCAAGGACAGATGCTGGGCTGAGCAGACCCTTGGCCGCTCTCAGTGCTGTTCTTTGCTAGACAGCTCACTGTTTGGTGAAGCTCTAGTATTTCCATGATTCTTTCCTTGCTTTCAGTGATTACCTTGCTTGTCTATTGGAAATGGTTTCTTTTACTGGGCATGGCTTATGTTGCCTGGTAGTGCTCTAATTCATATGTTCCTGTCTTACTGCATTTTACAAGGCTCAGAAAGGGCAAATAGATCACAGAGAATCCTACATATATATTTACTATATGTCGTAAAACAAACCACCAAATAGCCTAATGGGATGTCAATGACAATGAGAAAACCATCCTCTGAGATCAGCCACAAGCATACTAAAGATAATACACTTCTACCTTATTTATTACTTAACTAGTATTTTATTTAGTCACTTAGAGAGAATTTCACTGGAAAAATAAAATCTGCCCACTCTTCAGATTCAATTCGTTTTTATGGAATCCTGCACACTGTTTTTGTCAAGGATGTAGCCACTGTAATTGTGCCATTTTGATGTGCAGATTACATTGATAACTATAATGGAAGGCAATGAAAAGTGTACTTCATTACCTTGAAATTATCTGAAGCACCTGGGTAATTTTCATTGCACTCACATAAAGCTCTGTGTAAACAAACAATTTTATTTTACTTTTACAATTTGCTTTTTCATTTAAGGTCTTACTGAGCTCTTGGCTGTGCAAAAGAAGAAAAAAGATTGTTGAAGGAAGGAAAATCAGTTTATATGAGAAAATCCTCAGCAAAACAATATGTCATTAAAAAAATTCCTTGTAGCAGAATAAACTCAAGTTTGGTTGCCCAAAAGTGTCATCAACATGATTTTGTACTCCCTGTTCATTACTTGTCTTCTTTTGACAGGACAAGTAACACAGCAGAAAGAAAATCTCATTTGAGTCCTGTTGATATAGCACTTCTGAAGCCAGTGAGATCTCTCTTGCACCAAAGTGTTCAGAAGTATTTGCTGACATGAATAAGTGTATATCATTTGCTGCATTTCTGTTTTCCTCCTTCCAGCAAACTGTAAATGCAGACATGTATTTTTGTGCCAGCTAGTCTGATTGCATTATTAGCACAAGTTTGCTCAGAATTTGTAGGAAGGTTTCAGGGGTTCAGAAGCAATATATGGTTTTGGTTAATTTTTTTATTCCTTAAAAGGCACAACTAAAAATAATTAGCACATTGTTTTGTGTGACCACAACATCATTTTTATGCTCCTACATGCCAAGGGTGTTTTAGTGGAACGGAAAAGAAAAAAACCTTAAAATGTTATGTTTTAGCAGAACCTGATTTTGCATTTTCTAGGGCTTAATACAACAGTTCTTGTGCAATCAATGACTGCACCAAGATTGCCCCATTGTGAGGAATGTTGAGGGCTATAAAATACCGTGTGACTATTTTTAATCAGAGATCAGTGTTAAGCTGATTAAAATAAATGTTCCTTTAATTGAAACAGAATTCCAGTTATTACACAGCGAACTGCTCTTGACATTGAGAGTGAGACACGCCCAAATTCAATTTCAGAAAAATTGCCTGAAGAAGTGTCTTTCAGGTCATCGTTTATTCTTTGTTTTATTTTTTTTTTTTTTGTGTTTTGATCCAGACTTATTGCAGGGGTTTGGTGGGGGTTTTGGGTTGGTTTCATGGGATTTCAGTTTTAGTTTTTTTACATAGATAAAAGGAAGTAGAAGTTATGCTAGTTCTGGGAGAAGATCTTCTATTCTACAGATGGTCACTGTGAGCACAACGTTGAGGTTTCTCAACAGTGTCGCAAAATTCAGCCCCATCACAGGAGACTTCACTGCTCCAGGTGGCTGAGCATGGGTGGAGATGGAAGTCTTGGTGAGAGGTCTGAGGTCAGTGGAGACAGCTCTTCCCTTCTATCTCCACACACTTTCTCTGCTATCACTGAATCTGCTAGGAGGGGTGGCAGCCACCTTTGCTTTGAGTGGTTGCTGTGCCATATTTCCATTGGCCTCTTCATATCACATTTCACATTTCAAACAAATCCTGGTGAGGGATACAACCTATATATGAGTAAAACTGGATGTATGATTAATCTCACATCTCCTCACTTTTGTGGGAGAGATACTGCTTCTTTCTCACTTACCTGGTTATCTCAAGGACTAAGCAGAAGGAAAAGCCATATTTGATCATCTCTACTGGCTTCCTGTAATTCAGCCTTGTCCACTTGGGTTGCACTCACCAGGTTGCCCATTTTTCTGGCTCAAGATAAAACACACGCACCATTAATTCAGGCAAAACCCACCAAGGTTTTGGAAGATGAGGATTGAGCTCTTGAGTACCTCACAAGACTCATAATGAGAATTTTGACCTGTTGTGGCAGCCAATTATACAAAACAATATATGTGGTGGAAAATATTATTACCAGAGATAAGGAAATCAAAGCCAAAGTATGAGCTCATTCTTCCATATAGTGTATTAACCTATTAAAATATTTAGAGTACTCCTTCATAAAAGCGAATAATTAATTAAATGGAAGATGTTTGATGCTTTATCATTATTTATGTTCATCCTTTTGTAAGAAGAGTGGAATTAGTTCATTTTAAGAAAAAAAAAAAATAGAGGTAGCCTAACACTGTTTAGGAGCTTTAAAATGAAAAACAAAGCCTCCATGGAATGCAATCCTGCTTCCAAAATAATAATTCCTTCCACGGCATATTTTCAGGACATGTGTTTATTTTAAATGTAGATAAAGATACATCCTTCATACATCCAGACTTTCTGCTTATCTGTCAATTATTACAACTTGAATATTAGTTACTTTCATACAAATAGCTAAATATATTGACAAAGAAAAATGAAGCCCTAAAAAGAAATTACTGAACATCTGCTATTGTGAATGAGTTTTTCATCTGTGACTATACTCAGATTGTGTCAATACAAACTTCCAGGCACAGCATATTCCCTTGAGATGGTTCTTTTTTATCTGCACGGTAATTGCATTCATAATGAAATCTATGGATTCTTTTAATTTTGATTGTCTCATTCTGCACATTGTTCATAAAACAAAAGGTTAAGAATGACCATATCTGCTGTTTATGCCAACAATCATTTTGATTGATACCATATGTTGGGGTTTTACACATCTTTTTCCTTTCATATGTGTTTTTAGCATTCTGATATAAACTAAACAAAAGAGAAAGCTTATCTGAGTCTTGAAAATATAAATTACTATGAGTTCCAACCTACTACAACATGAGCAACAAGAAGATAGCACATTCCGATGGTACAGGACACGATCATCATGGGGAAACCTAACCTGGAACAACAATAAAATAAAGTAAAGATTAATAAGGATACCATAGTTCATTCTCCAACCAATTTACAGAAAGGAAATTTGAATTATCCTACACATTCCAAGTGAAAAATATATTTATAGCAATACCAAAAGCACAGATGTACTGAGCATGTAACAGTCTAATATTCAAGCTCACATTTCTACTTCCAACCTTAGAGATATGAGGTCAAAATTCACATAGTTTCATTGGTTTCAGGAAATCTCTTCCAATTTACATTGTCTCAGAATCTTGCATGCCTTGTAGTTTCGGTGTTTTTCAGGTTTTTTTCCGCACACACAACATGCAATTATACAGGTAAAACAGCAATTCTTACAAATTATGCAACACTAGAAATGATTTTCAAGTGTGCATCCCTTCAGATTAGGTGTGTAATCCTTATATAGCACTTTGTAACACAATATATGAATCAAACTCATTGAATTGCTCCCCTTTTGATCTGAGTCACATACAGGTAGCATTCCTCTTCCATACCTCTCACCAGGTCTAACAGACTTGAGTATTAACAGACTGTTGGAAATAAACCCCAGGCACTTATAAAAGTGCTAAAAATTGCTGTTCTACCCAAACAGCTATTTCTTTTTCACAACAGAAAAAGATTTTCAGACAACAACCAGATTTAATAGCTTTATTTATACTGACAAACACAGAGAGCGCAGACAGACAAGTGAAATGGATGCTGAGTTGGCCAAGTTCTGATGGCTAAAACTGTAGGTCTTTCAGATGTGTGAAAAGAAAGAAATTTTCTGAAACTCAAAAGCATTATTGTATGATACCAGGGGTCTGTGAAAAAAAACTGCTGTGATCACACTCATTTGTTTTATGTTACTAAAATCACAAGAACTGAGATGAGAAATGATCATGCCACAAATGATACCCTTATACACTTTGTTTAGCCAAATTCAGACAAGAGTTTCCATAAAACCAAGAAAAGCATGGCAATGTTCTCTGAAGTTTGGCATTTCATTCATTCTTTTTTTTGAACTAAGACCAACTTATTTAATGTAGGTATAGTAACTGTTCCTTTTTGCCTTACTTTGCCCCTAGGAAGTTACTTGAGCCTTTTCCCCTCTGCCATTACTGACAGACATTACTAAGAGATGACCATTTTGTAGAGGACAGGAGGACAGTATTCTCTGAGCTTGGTTGAATGAATAGCTCCTTCCTTTAGGAAGCTACAGCTAGCAGAGACCTCTTGGGGCATTAAGTCTGGCCCCCACTTCCTCAGGCTATGAAACCACTTGCATAAAATGAAAACCAAACTTCTCAATTGCTTGTTGCCACCTGCTTTCTACCTGCACCTGCAACATTATCCTAAACTCATGAGATCCTCATGAGATGTTTCTCCCATTGCTGTTTTTCTGGAAAGCTGACTGGCAGAGGCATAGATGTGGCCAGCAGATCAGAAGTGCTATCGCCTTTAACAGTCATTGGTTTGAGTTACTGAGAAGGGAATTCCACCGGCAATGAAGGTCACTGCAAACACAAAAATAATCAGCCCTAGCCTATAAAGTTTTCAGAATAACTAGGAAATTAATGAACACAAATACTCTAAAAAAAAAAAAGTTGGAATTATTTAGGAAAGAGCAAGTTTGTCCATAATGCCAGCTTCATGGTCACTCTTGACCCAGTATCAAAGTGTGCTCATCTCACACACCTATAGAAATAGATGCAATCCAAGAGAAAAAAAGAAAACCCCTGCAAGACAGGAAATGTACAAAGGGAAGACTGTCAGACTGACAGATGATCTCATTTCTGAGTCCTTGATATCCCTCTGAAGAAGCTGGCCTGCCTCCTTGTGTACAAGAAGTGTCCCTGTATCCATCACCAAATATTGCCTGCAAGATCTGCCCCAGAAGGACAGTTCCCAACATGCCTGGCTCCAGAGGCTTTCTCCTCCATCTCTCTGGAGTTTTGGACCTGTTGTGCTGGCCTTTTCTGCCATTTTGGCATCAGGCATCATTATTGCTGTTCTGACTCCAAAAGCATTAATGTTAAGCTGCCATTTGGACTTGGGAAAAAAGAAAATGAGAGTAGAGAGAAGGGCCAGATGTGTCCAAGAGGTGAATGGTGAAAGGTGTGAAAAATTGCTACAAAGGGTCAGACAATTGTCATAGATTTCAAATATTTCCTGAAAAGTCTGAAATGTATTTGGAGGATTTTTTGAGACATGGGAGGCGGAGTTTGCTCTTATGAACATGCATAAATATACTGCAGAGAAGTGTTATTTGTTTTCCAGTCCAACTGGTCAGGTCCTTGCTTTTGAATGACTCTTTTCTTGAAAGAGCTGAACCACTCTTCAGTCACTAAACTATGATCAAGCTGATGATATTGTAAAACAGCAGAGCAAAAGCATCTCCTGGAGTTATTTTAGAAAAAAAAAGATCAAAAAATAATTAAATTAATTTCCTGGCTAGCCAACTCTTTTGCAGACCCTTTCCATCCTTCTGTCAGCCAAACTGATCTGTGGCATTCCCTAATCTCACTTAGATAAAAGTGTCCTGATAGGGCAAAAAAAAAGCAAAACCAGCAATGGCTATAAGAATAAAATAGGGTAGCTAAAACCCTCTACTACATCCTTTAGTATATCTAATGAATGCTCCCTGCAGCTCTATCTACATGACAGGCTGGTGAGCTGGAGATTGCTACAGTGCTCATAAGAACAGCGGCTGCTGTTTGACAGAAAACATAGATCTCTTGACCTCACAGCTGGCAAGCAATGAGCTGGCACTGGCAGGATGGGGGACAGAGCTGATCTTAATCTGTATTAATGCAGCCTAACAAACCTCCCTGGAGAACACACAGGAGCTCAGCAATGAATGTCAATATGATGCCTTTGTGAAGACTGGCAAGTGGAAGAAAGGATCCAAAAAGATTCAAGGGCTACTTGACCACTGAAAAGAGAACAAAAAGGCTTGCTCAAACTTGTAGGAGTCGCATGCAGGAAAATGGATTAGTTATACAGGGCCACACGCAGGAATTGGGATCATACCACCACTATCACAGTGCCAGTCAAATGTGTAGCTGGAGCCAGAGGCAGCTGGCCTGGGGAGGAACCACATTGCACATAGTGTGGATGCTTGCAGAGGGCACAATTGTAAAGCTGTTATTCTCATTGCATGGGCAATTACCCTGCAACTTGGGGTCTGAATTTCAGGCTCGCTGGCCTGAGCACTAATGTAATTGGATCAAATTCAATGTGGAATTTGTCTACCGGAGCGAGAAGAGATAAACGCAGTCAGTAAGTGTTAGTTACTGCAGAGTTAATCGATCTCTTGAGTATCATGGGATCAGGCTATTTATACTACCCATTGCTCTTCCCCAAGGAACACAAAGTTCCTGTCCTAGGCCACATATGACACAATGTATGGCTACAAATGTTTTCTTTAGTTATATTAAGTCCAAGAATGCATATTAAACATTGTAAAAATTACTTCCAGCAACTCTTATTTCCAGCATACCCCTTGGAGTCAAAAAGGATTATGTCATTCAGTTGTTCCTGTCCCAGGAAAAGGATCAGTGGCGTTTAGAAGTTATCAAAACCTTTCATGTTCTAAAACTTCAGATTCATAAGAAACTGTAATGACCATATTTGGCATAAAAATACATTTTCACATCCTGCACTGCACTTTCCTTGTCTCTCCCTCTCTGCAGACATGGATATATACACAGAGCCTGCATGGTTCAAAAGGTGCATCTCGGCTCTCTACAGCCAGCTGAGGGAGGTTTTACCGCTGCAGAGACTAAGCAAGGTCAGATACAAGGAAGGGAAAGATGACAGGATTTAGCATTCACCCCATTTTTCCCCTCCTCCTCTTCATATTAGAAGCTTACACATAAAACTACTATCTAAATGAAATCGCCCAGCTGAAATATACACGAAAAGCAGATGTTAGCTCAGTGTGAGATAGTGAGAATATTTCAAGTGAGGGCCCCAGGGATTTGTCTTGGACAAAGTTTTACTTATTAATAGCTTCAGCAATCCAGTAACAAAAAGCTTGCAAATTGTCCCAGCGTGGGAGAGATGTCAGACTCTATGGAGAACAGAATTCAGCATGTTCTTAGCAAATCAGAATGAGAATTTGAAATTAATAAAATGCAACTCTGTGAAGGTAAGTGTGAAATATGCATTAGAAGTCAACTATGGACATAAAACCAGCAAGAGAAGTGAACTTTTTCACTGGAAACTACCTAGATATTTCTAATTCTGTCTCACTGCAAGATTTCTGGCCTTGTATTTACTTGGAGAAAAGCAAACCACTGTATGATTATTCTGGGAATAAATTCCATTTTTAATAAGTTTCTATGGAAGTGAATATTACAGTTTTCTTAGGTCATAAGTTTATCCAATATTATTTGCTAAATAATAATAGTGAAGCCTTTGGGGTCAGAATTGAGTTTTCTTGAACAAACTGATCTCCTACATTACCCTGCAGCTCTATTTTGTGATGCTTCAAGAGCCAGCAGGATCCAGTATGTATAAGACTCAGGTTAAGTGCCCTGGTCTGCCTGATTTGGGACACAAAATACAAGATGTTCTCATGTATGAAAACCTCGCCTACAGGCACTATCTTCATTGACAGCTCATACTTGCACAGCCTGGGCATCCCTGGGGAAATCTGTGGAAGGAGCATGTCTCCAAAGAAATGGGAAACCTTCAGTGGATTCTCAGTGGAAAATCAACAGCAGAAATCTCCCAAGACCAAACCACTGGCAGTGAAAGAAGCCTGGTGGTAGACAGTGGTAAGAGTTAAAAAAGAGTTAGTTAACTTCTACTCCTACTTGTATTTGCGATTTAATGCACGATTTAAATTCAACTCGTGGAGTTTCATCAGGCTTAAAATTTTGCTTTTTCTCCATTTGTATCAGTTTCATACTGCAAGTTTTATAGAAGGTATAACCTCAGCTTTTGCGGAAACAGACACAGGCTGGACAGATGGTGGACACTAACTGAACATGAACCAGTAACATGTCTTTGCAACAAGGAAGGCTAATGGTATCTTGAGATGCATTAGGAAAATATTGCCAGCAGGTCAAGAGAGGTGATCCCTTCCCTCTATTCAGCACTGCTGAGGCTACACCTGGAGTGCTGGATCCAGTTTGGGCCTTCCCAGTACAAGAGACATGGACATAGTGGAGATAGTCCAATGAAGGGCTACAAAGGTGATTAAGGGACTGGAGCACCAATCATACAAAGAAAGGCGTGGGTGCTGGGGCTGTGCAGCCTGGAGAAGAGAAAGCTCAGAGGAGAACTCATCAATCTATATAAGTTCTTGAAGGAATGGTGTAAAGAACACAGCACCAGGCCTTTTTCAGTGATGCCCAGGGAAAGGACCAGAGACAGCACAAAATGAAACAGAGGAGGTTCTGTCTGAACATCAGGAAACACTTTCTTACTGTGTTGGTGACCAAGTACTGACACAAGTTGCCCAGGGAGATTGTGGAGTCTCCATCCCTGGAGGTATTCAAAAGTTACATGGATGTGGGCCAGGGAAATAGGCTCTAGGTGGTCCTGCTTGAGAGAGACCTCCAGAGGTCCCTTCCAACCTCAACCACTCTGTGATTCTCGCACTTGTATTTGTTCCTCTGTTATTCAACACAGGATAAGTAGGTATCATCTGCACACCTGAAGATTGGCATCTCATCAGAAAATATTTATTGAAGAACAGAAAGACAATTCTTCTCAATCTTGGACAGTCTCTCACTGTATGCAGTGCTTTGCTCTGGAATTTTGATAAACATGAGCTCATTCTTAAAAGAATATCTAAAAGTCTCTGAAAGCAGCCTCAAAAATGGGACTCAGGTGTGGGCATGCTTAGGACATACATAAGGTTCTGAACAAAAGGAAAGTTACACATTTTAATGAAATGTCATAATTCAATTTGCAAAGTAAGTAATTTTCTTTTCAACAAAAGGATATAACCACAATATTCATCCTATTTTTCTTTCCCTTTCTTTCAATGTAGACTACCTTATGAATGTCCTGTCATTTCAGTTGTATCAACCTTTCCATCATTCCTAGTCTTTGAGAGTTTATCTGAAAGGAAAGTATGGACTTTACTAGCAGCTTGAAGAAAACATACTCAAAATGTTTATCACATGCCCACGACCCCTTCAAATCCAGACACCTGTTGTAGCTCAGAAAACAGGTGGCTAACACTGCAAGTGTTCATTAATTTAACATTAAATTATTGTGGATTTCATATAGTCTGGAGTTACATAAAAATTACAGTGTGGTTACCATACATAGGAGTTTCCGTGAAATTTAAAACACAGAACAAAACCTATAATTCTGTTTTCATCTGCTTGCTAAATTTATAATAATTTTTCATTATATTCTGTCTGTTTGAGTCTATGCCAAGATTGCCCAGAGAATTACTGTCAGGAGTAAACTTAAGATAGGGAAAATCAGATCCTGAGCAAGAAAATATAAAGGTGTTATGGTTTGCCTCCTACACTCTAGAACATTCTCCTAGAGGTGTTTGTCTGTAACCTCGACATAGTTATATGCAGAACAAGCGGTCGCCCTTTCCTTGGCCTTCCAAAATTCTGGTTTTGTAAAGAAAAATTGCAGACCTTAATTCTGAGAGAATAGTTGGTCTGCCAGCTCCACCTGGCAGTTTTAAATGTCTGTTAATTTGTTGCAGTCTTTGTCTAGGTCACTGTGGTGCAACTGAGATTAAATACAGGACTGTCAGAATAAGTGACTCTGATAATTATCCAAAACATATTCATATATGGTAAGTTAGTAGCCAGTAAGAAAAACCATGAAAGAAAATTGGAAAACACACCACTTCTAGTAAAAAAGATACTGTAATTGATCATTTAAAAATCAGCAAAACAATCATTAGATGGCAAGGGTATCTGACCTTTCTTTAAAAAATAAACAATTCCAATAGAAAAATGGGAAATCCTGCAGACAGCCAGGGAAGAACACAGCCTCAAGTACAGAAACAAACCTGAACACACAGAGCTAGTGACGATATTTTTCTGGGGAAGACTAACATAATACAGATAAATCTGTCTGTGTGGCTGGCTGGATCCACCCAGATGCACATCCTGCACTTTGGTCAAACAACCCCATTCAATGCTACAGGTTTGGGAAACAGTGGCTGGAAATCTACCCCAAGGAAAAGGACCTTGGGGTGCTGGCAAACAGCCACTGAACATGAGCCAAACNGATGCACATCCTGCACTTTGGTCAAACAACCCCATTCAATGCTACAGGTTTGGGAAACAGTGGCTGGAAATCTACCCCAAGGAAAAGGACCTTGGGGTGCTGGCAAACAGCCACTGAACATGAGCCAAACTGTGCCCAGGTGACCAAGAAGGCTAATGGCACTTTGGCCTGTATCAGCAATAGTGTGGCCAGCAGGACCAGGACAGTGATTGTGCTCCTGTACTGGTGAGGCCACACCTCAAATCCTGTGTTCAGTTCTGGGCCCCTCGCTACAAGAAAGACATTGAGGTGCTGGATTGTATCCAGAGAAGGGCAACAGAGCTGGTGAAGGGACTGGAGCACAAGTCCTGTGAGGAGCAGCTGAGGAAGCTGGGTTGTCTAGCCTGGAGAAGAGGAGGCTCAGGGGTGACCTTATCACTCAACTGCTACCTGGAAGGAAGTTGCTACCTGGAAGGAAGTTGTAGCAAGGTGTCAGTTGGTCTCTTCTGGGCAACCAGTGATAGGGCAAGAGGAAATAGCCTCAAGTTTTGCCAGGGAAGGTTTAGGTTGGATGTTCAGAAAAATTACTTCACTGAAAGGGTGGTTAGGCGGTGGAACAGGCTGCTCAGGGAAGTGTGGAGTCACCATCCCTGGAGGTGGACTCTGCAGTGTTAGGGTAATAGTTGGACTTGATGATATTCAGGGTCTTTTACAACCTAAAGGATTCTAAGTTTCTACAATTATTAGGGGAATATCTCTATAGACAGAGTAGTTAACTTCATACCGTACTAAAGAAGTATGATATGCCATGATAAAGCGTGGCATAAGGATTCAAGATGATCTGTTGGTGTTTTTTTATTTTATCAGCACTTCTTTTCACCCTTGGATCTATCATCACATATTAGCAATATATTTTCTCTCTACATCTTTTAGGCAGATCCTAAAACAAATTTTATCCTCAATTTGTGGTTTCTAGTTTTGTTATGAAACCTTTACACCATTCTAAAGTCTAGGAAATGCAAATATATGTAATTGGTTCAGCTTCTTGGGAAAGCCATACTTATTCCTCTCCCATACATCTGTGTAATGAGGTGTGGTTGTGAGTCTGAGCTTAAGAAGATTAAAAACATCATGGCCAACTAGAAGAGAAAATCAATGAAGTATGTTTTATCTGACAGCACTTGTTCTCATGAATTGTTTGAATGGATCTGATACAAATATTCTACTAATGAGATAGACTTATACAAAACTAGTGAGGTTTACTGTGCAAAAATGAATGCATTAGGACTGTTGAAATAGGTTTTGCAATATCTGCAGTTACAGTTTCTGTATTTTATGAAACATTTAACATATTGTAAACGCACTTCTGACAATTAAATGCTTTTTTGCCTTGCAAAAAGCAAATTCGAGGCTTAAGGACATTTTTGTTAAAATACCTTTTTATAGCTCAAATCCTTCTACTATAGAAATGTTGCATAAAATAAAACATTTTGTATGTTTTTGAAACAAACTGTATCTACCCAGTTTTTAGACTACATTGTATTTGTATATGGTCTAAACAAATAAAAGATAATGGAGATGGCTGAAATTAACTGTGATTTATTTTAGTTCCAAAATGTTTCCAATTAAATAACCTTTACGAACTCTTTGTTATCTTGCTTGTTCTTAGTGAGGATTCAGGAAAGGAAGTCGCTTGAATGTTATTTCCATTAACGTCCTTAATCCCAGCCCTCACAAATGGTATCTTGGGGCACTTTTCTTAGGTTTTATTTTCTTCCAAATGTACTCTTTTATTTTGGTTAAAGCACAAGATAAAAGGAAATGACATTTTATGGTAGAGATTAATCAGCCCATTCTTTAATAATTTTATCAGAGCACACTCAACTATTTTAAAATCCCTAGACTTTGCTAAAAAGCTAGATGTTGCATAAAAAAGAGTATGTTCCACCCCGTTCCTCTCTTTTTCTCTTCACTTTGAGATTCCCATTCTTGTGCCACACAATGTAATGATAGAGAACTCATATACAGAAGTTCACCAGGACAAAGGAGAAATGTAATTGCATTTTGAATTAAGAAGGAGAAGGATGTTTCCTGTGCACTAATGATTATTTTTCATTATGAACTCAGCAGATGCCTCCTGATAAAAGGCTGTTAATGATGTAAGGCCAGTAAACTTTCCACCACAAACCCTATGCTACAGGCTGCAAAGTCTAAGAGAACAGCAGAGAGCGGAGATTTTCATTCCAGCAGGGTGCACTTGGAGGTTTCCCTCCTACCGTGAAATGTTAACCAAAGGCAAATGAGGGGGCAGATGCAGCCTCACAAGCCCTCACTGCCACCACAGCGCACTACAGTGTACAGGCCTTTCTACCCCAGAGAAGTCACAGATCTGAGCTCTTACATGCTCATTACAAGGAAAATTTTTATAATTTTAACTGCACTAGCAAACTAAGGTTAAATAAAATGAATTTTATTCTAAGTGCATCCATTCTACAGCACGTTAAAGCTTCTACATAAAAAGCATTAGAAAAATAAATAAAATATTAATATACTTCTCTGGATTGTCACAGATATATATACCAACATTTTTAATGAGATGAAAGAAAATCATAGAATAGAATGGCCTGGGTTGGAAGAGACCTTAAAAATTATCTAGTTCCAACCCCCCTGCAGTGGGCTGCAATAACCTCTCAGTAGACCAGGTTCCTCAGAGCTCCATCCAGCCCAGCTTTAAACACTTCCAGGGATGGGGCATCCACAGCTTCTCTAGGCAACCTGTTCCATTGTCTCACCATCTTCACAGTAAAGATTTTTCTAATATCTCATCTAAGCCTACTCTCTGTTTGGAGCCATTATGGTCTTGTAAATGGTCTCTCTCCATTTTTCTCATAGGCTCCCTTCGGGTACTGGAAGGCCACAACAAGTGCTGCGGTGGTTCGGTCCACCTTCGGGGTGAGTGACAGCAAGTGGGTGGACTTCCCTGCACAGGACTCTGCCTCTGAAGGCGGGCCTGAGGATAAGACTGAAGTTTAACATCTCCACCCACTGGGTGTCACTCATAGCTTCATCTCCTCCCACAGTTCTGGAAGTTTCTCTGCTATTCGGTTGTCTATTGGTTAATAAGTTTATGTTTAATCATAAATTCATTGCCTATGTAATTTAGTTCTGGAAAGTTCTCTTCAGCTATGTTTATGATTAATTCATAATCATAAACATAGTTAATTCAAAGCTGTTCCTCCCCTAAGTTCTTGTGATTGGTTACCTGTCATCCCTCATCATTCCCCTATTGGTTTGTTCCCTTTTTCCTCCCTTTATCCCTTTGACTATAAATCCGAAAGGATCTGCCTCTCAGGGATAGTTATTAGTTATTGTTATTATTATTCTGGGCTTCTTGTGGTTTCCTTTCTTGTCCTGCGTTTCTCCTGTCCACCAGGGCAGGGAAATAAAGGCTTGGAACTAAAATCATCAAGGTGCCCCTCTCTCACTCTTTATCTCCGCCTGTTGCTTGGCAACACCTTGATAGAGCCTGCTCTTGAGGGCTCGTGGCAAGCCGCTCCCTGGGGATACACACGCCCCAGGGAGCCTCCACCGGAACTTGTGCTTCTACTGCTGCTTTGTCTCGCCAACGCAGCACCTGAAACTCGTAACACACCAGGCCACCGGGCGGCTACCGGTCAGAGCACGTTACAAACAAGGCCACCCTGAGGAGACCTAACAGATGGAGAAGATGGAAAAAGTATAGTGTGGGGAGGCATATAAGTACCACTAGCAGGATGTTTAAACATGGGCTTAGCTACGTGACCAGTTCACAGATGTTTTAAGTCAATCAGAAGCATTGCTGTCTAATTGTTACAGATGGTAGACAGCCTTAAGGAACTTCCAACTAAAAGGTCAGAGCCTGATAAGTCAAGTTCTCAATTCCTAAAAATGCGCTACATTTTCAGAAATTTCTTTTGAGAAAGACACATTAGTCCTGGTGTTGTCATCTAACTCATACCATCATGAGTGTTACTCAGACCTGTGTTCAGAATAGGAATTAAAGTGATTGAAATGAAGGAAAAAAAGAAATAAAATCACCGGATTTTTTTTTTTTTAATTATGAAGATAATTAACTATGTTCGTATTTTCAACAAGTGGGTGAAAACTGAGATGGTTGCTACACTAATTTCCCTCTCCCTCCTCCCATCTCCAACTCTGCAGCTGAAGAGATGGATTGCTACTCCAGGAATGTAAGCATGCAGATGGGTCTACACTGAGCTGGTAACAACACAGGAGGGTGATAGACATTCACCAACAAGTGAGTTATGTAAGAGATGGCCTGGGTCACCCATTTATACCCAGGTTACATGTACCCCCCAGTTTTCATCCTTTTTCTGTTTTAGTCCTTTGAACAGCTTGGACAGTCAAACAGTTGGTTTAAGTGTCATCAAGTGATTCTGAACCATTCCTAAGTCCCACCAGAGAAACATATTATTAACTTTCTAAAACATCAGGATTATTTTTTCAGATATGTTTAAGACATTTTCCACATTAGTTTATTTGTCTGAATTTGGCCTTTCAAGCTAAGGTCAATAGAGTTTTGAATATTCTGTCTCAGAAAGAGAATGCACTTTAATGCATTTCTACTGTAGCATTATGAAACAAAATCTGAAACAAAAGCTAGGTGTTAATATCCTTACAGTGCCAGAGATGGAATATGAGTATTTCTTGAGTGGAATAATTAGATGGGGTTTTTTTCTCTTTGCCTTTAGCAAGTCTATTCTTTAGATAATTTCCATAGTACTAGAAAAACAATTCATCTATATGACGACATTTAGTTTTGAACCTCTAACAGTTTTCTTCAGCCTTTATTATCAGCAAGCAGTAAAGAAAATAACAAATGGCTTAATAACAAACACAGAAAAAGCAGAAAAAATAACCCACAAATACTTTTAAAATTGTTTCGTAATATTTAGTAGTTTATGTCAAACAGTACCACAAAGGAGAAAAAAACAAACACAGAAATCCTCAAGCCCAGCACTCTTTTATAAACTTTCCTAGGACTAATCCTTTCCTTTTTCTTTACTAGACTTTTTAAAGACATGTGGAATAAAATTGATACCTCATAACAAAAACAAACAAAAAACCAAACAAACAAAACCACAAACAAACAAAAGCCCCCAACAACCCAAACCAACACCCCCCCCCAAGAAAGCTTCCCAACGCAACAAAACTTTATTTCTTTTTCAGGAGCAAGTTTTGTACCATCTCCCATAAAAGCAGTTCTTAGTCACTATCAGTTTAAAACTACTCTCATTACCTAACCATTATTGTTTTAGCCTATTGAGCTACTATTTTTCTGTTTTAAAGTTTAGAGTAGCCCTATTTAAGTTACCTTCATTGAAACTGAAAAACTACAG
Source organism: Eulacestoma nigropectus (assembly GCA_013397775.1). Classification (NCBI taxonomy): domain Eukaryota; kingdom Metazoa; phylum Chordata; class Aves; order Passeriformes; genus Eulacestoma; species Eulacestoma nigropectus. Next base: position 57,884 of record VZTE01001293.1, on the reverse strand, counting down.
GTAATGATCAGGAAGTTATAATTCAAGTGTTTTACTAGTGTTGTTTATATTAATGCAGGACCCCTGAGTGTAAATATAATCAGGAAGATAATTTTTTTTTTTAAGTTATCAAAATTCACTGCTAAGTTCAAGCAGCAAAAAAAGCAAGGAATACAGTAAATATGATCACATCTTTTGTGTAAAAAATAGTGTCTAGTTTACACAAGAAAATAGAAACCTTTTTCCTGTTCCATAAAAAGCACTACTTCCTTCCAGCAACTCTAAATTCAAATGCATTATAATGAAAATAACGTAAACAGTAAATCCTCCTTTCTTCTAATTGTGCTGAGAGACACCAGGATAATCTGTTTGACACATTATCTAGTAACATGGAAAATCACTTTGCTAGTTCTATTAAAAATATCTAATTATTTGAGAAAATTAAATGCCTGGTAAACCCATATTCTGATGTGACTCCAAATGTCTGTATGATGCCTTGGCAGGCAAACATGAAGCATTGAATAAAGCAAGCTCTAGCTGAGGAAAAATTAATATTTCCTCATAAGAAGGCAAATTAATCAGGGTACATGTGGCAAAGGTATATGTTTCATAGTGACAATGTTCTCTGAGTTTCCCAGATTTCATATCTCTTTCTGCAATCTAAGTTATCTTTTTGTTTGGATCTCTTGCAAATTGTTTTGCAAAACAGTGTTTGGAGATACAGAATTTCTCCAAGCAAATACTCTCACTCCAACACTGAATAATTCTGGTAATTGCAAAAATACCCTATTTAATTAGAAAATTGCTTTCTAATTTCAACAATATTTGAATAAGACTCTTGTTCATCAACTATAGTGACTGTCTAATCAAATTGAGCATGTTGTAATTAACTAGAAACTTGGCATTTGATGAATCTGAATGAAACTGAAAAAAGTAGTAATTTTTTGGAAAACAAAACCAATTTATATCAGCACATAAGACATTACATATGAGAGAATTCAAATAAGTGTTGCTCAATACAAACAACTGTGTATGAACTTTATATCATCTCCCAGGTGGAATAGAAACACAAAATGAGTTAAGGCAGTTTGGCTATTTTTCTCTCCAAGTCAAATTACAAATAGCATGTAAATGAGCAAGCGCTTCACTAATTCTTCTCTTCTTAGAATCACTTCTGCTTGCCTGGACTTGTTCCCTTCTCAAGCTCTTTTTCCTCCCTGCTCCCATCAACTCATTTACCCACAACTTTGGACATATAGTTTGTCAGAACAGGGCTATCTTCTCCCACTTCCTTACGAGCTCAAACCCTGTTCCTGGGCACACAACTCGTACTCCGAAATGAATCACCTCCTAAGAGCTGTTTCCCTCCATTGACTACAATGAGAGCCAAGTATGGAAATAAAGATATCAGCACTGTAGAATGGAAAAGTGAGGTGAGATGAATCTTGCCTTTACTGACAAGGAGCTCCATCAACACTAGAAGCATTATTTCTTATCTATTTGTGTCTTAAGTTTGATTGACTTTCTGTCTAGGTAAAAACCTTTCTTCTGTAACTTATAACAATGCTCACCTACATGGATTTTTTCAGTGTGTAAGGAAGTGTAGCCTCAGACTGCTCTTTCCCTCAGTGAGAATATTAATAGGATTTCTTTCCTCTTCCCAGCCACCAACTTTGATGACATTTCAGGGATTTTAATTATACTTGAGAGATCAAGCCCCCTTTTCCCACCATTCTCTCCCCTGCCAAAAGTGTTTGAAGTTGATAAGCACATTCAGAAGTTATTAGGTGGAAAACCTAATAATAATAAAAAGCGAGACATTCATAGTGACATGATTGTACAGGAAAGGAGATGAAAAGTTAGGCTTTAATTAAAAGAAAGGAACAAAAAGCTTTTCAAGGGCATTCTTTTTTTTTCAGAAACCTACTTGTTACAAGGAGAAAACTTGATACGACTCAAGAAGGATTAGAGCAAGGGATCTAGCTTTGCATGTGCTTCCATTATATAGTTCTAGTCTCCAATATTATCAGAGTGCTTATAGGCGTGGGAAGGTAACAGGGAAGAGAAAGAAATGTGAAGTTAAAATTTGGCAAGGATTAGCATACATTTTGAAATTTCATGTAATTCCTAAGGAATTTTTAAGTTATATAGAAAAACTAAAATTCTGTTATAAAAAACCAAAGAATTATTATCACAATTTAATTTTAAATTTTAATATGATTTAATTAGTGCATTATTGTTGATACTTACACAGTACATACTTCACACTTCAAAAGGCAGTAAAAAAAGTGAAGTTCCATTTACTGAAATATTTTTAAAAGCTGTACGATTTAATGAATAATCTCTAACAAAGTTTAAAGGCTTCAAGATTTTAATCAGTTTACTACTCAGATGTATACCTACTGAACATGAAAACATTACTTGAGTAGGGAATAATGTATAATTATGGCTCAAAGTGATAATACTTCTGCATGCAGTTTCTATTCTGAACAGTTACATATTCTAAATGCTGTTCAGAAATCTCACGAAGCCAAAAATTAATATTCCATTGGTATACCTCATACCTGAAAACTCCAATTATTCTTATGATGAAGAATAATATCTGCCAAAATATAAAGAACAAGTGAACTGTTTGTATGTATTGGTTGAAATTATTAAGGATGGAAAACGTATTTTAAGACTTTTTATAAAGGCAACTATAGTATTAGTTTGCACCAAATGTACCGTGCTCTGGTAGTTACAATGGAAATAAGCAACTTGCACGCCTGTCCCTGAAGTAATTTATTTCATGATAAGCTTCAGAACATATTTAGTGTTTCAAATTCTTCTATGCATTGACATACTAATTGCTAGCACTTCAGAATATACACTGACTAAATATACTTTGTGTCAGAGGAACATACTCAGATTTGCAATACAATATTGAAAACATGGGATAATATTAGTAACCATTTAACTGAGGAGTTATTTATTCTGCAGTCTGAAGAGAACACTGAGACAACACTGAAGGCCATGTAAACATGAGAAGTGACTGAAGATTTAACCAATGGTTTTTTGAATGTCAGTATACCACATATAAAGCCACTTTTCCCTGGAATGCATGTACATGCATTTGTGGCAGAAAAAGTTCATACTGTAAGTCAAAAAAGCCCTGAGGGGCCAATGAGAAAGTTATACATTACCTTCTGTCTATTTCTCCTTGTAAAGAGCATAAATCTTGTGCAATATTCACAGCATCTGGTGGGGTCAGCTCCGCAATCTAATGCAGGTCATGTACTTTACCTCCATGTTAGTGTATATATAGCAAAAAATAAGATTTTCCTCAATAAGCTGTACTGTAAACTACTACAACCAAGAGGAGATTTCATTTCAAGCCTTAGCTTGGCCCTCTTTTTTTTTTCTTCTGCCAGTAACAGAAACTTTAAAAAGACTTGATAATAATAGAACATTTCATTTTATTGCCAACAAAATCGCTCTCACTGGAGTTCCCTCCACTGACCTCTTAAGTGAAACTAGAAGCAATGTTCCTTTCTCTTCCTCCTGGCAAGTCACTGGTTCTGACATATCTGCCTGTACTATTCTAGGCCTTGGAGGCCTCCTCATCTTCCAGCTCTCCACTGATCTCTATTCACATATATGTCACTGTGTCCTCTTGCCAAGGAGATGCTGTTCTTGACCCTCTTCTCCCACTTCCCTTGCCTCTCACTCGGGATAATTTCACCACAGACTACACGCAATGCAGCAATGACTCCTGTGCTGACAATTCACTGATCTTGTTCCCTCCAATTAATCTAACCTCACTCTTCAAATCAAAGTTCAGTGCACTCCTCTGCCAGGTCTTTACTGATGTATAGCCATCAGTTTACTCTACATGCCAGCCAGCACCATTCTCTTTTTTTTACCCCTGCAAATCTTTCCATTTCCTTTTCTTATAGCACTATCACTCCTTATCCTCATGTATCATTTTAGTTAGTTTGGACTCACATTTCAAGTTACTTCTAAAGCTCTTGCAGATTAGCTCTGCTTAAGTGTTCTTTCCTGACTATTCACGTACTAAAACGCTTACTTACGGCTCTCCTACCGCTGTCTCTCAGTGATGTTTTTTTTGTCTTCAAGAAATACCAAGGATTATTCTCCAACTCCAAAAGCTTGATCATTGCAGGATTCTCTTCGTATCCCTTCACTAATTCTCTTCTTACAAAAGCACAAGCATTGTCAGCTTATGTAGACGAGTAATGTAAATCTAGTCTATTCACACTGTTTATTCACAGTGCAATGTTTCCAGCTGCATCCTAGTCTTAGCCCTCATCACCATTTGTTGTATTTCAAGTTAGTAGCTTACTCCCAAAAAGCTTCCTAGCACTGGTAGGCATCCCCCAACTGCCTCTAAAGTCGCTTTTACAGTATTCTTCCACTTCATTTTGCCCTGGCACAACTGATAGTACCAGACATCTTCTTTGCAGTTCACTTCTTTGTGTTTCTCTCTCAGCTGGACTAACATCACTGAACTTGGAGGGTTCAAAACTAAGGCACTCTGAACTAGGCAGCAATCTGTGCAGCTATCACAAAGAGATAAGCACATATACGCAAACATAAGCACTGAGGTCCCTATCTATCTTCAGATCAACTCACACATTTTTTTCTCCTACACTCAGTAAGTCATCTGATAAAGAGTTTACTTCTTTCTACAAACCTTTTGCTTGCTATGTCCCTAAAACATGCAGCAACATCTCTGCCCTAAAGAGAACAAGCACAGGATGACAATGGAGTTCTCACACATGCAGACACAAGTTACAAAAGGTCAATTATTCCTGACTGAAGGGAAGCCACCTGCAGTGCTAGGCAGAGCTGGTTTCAAAGCAAAATAAAGAGAGCAAAAAAGATTTCCAGATATCTATGAAACACTTTATGTATGGCTAAAATGCAAAGGAGGTAAGAAGAAGGTATAAAAAGAGCTACAGCTGGATATGAATGATAGCAAATGGAAAACAGAAAGGAAACTGCTCCAACACAGAATCTCACATTTCTGATCAATGCCACTGCTTATTTGTACCAGATTCCTCCTCACTTTTCTTAGATAAAGAGATCTGTTTTTCTGTTTGCCATTCACAGATATTTTCTTGCATATCTCCATGATCATTTGTAGTGTATCATCTTTCACTACAGAACTGGCTGTCGTGCTTTAGGAATGGTACTCCCCAGTTCAGCATCCCACCAAAACTTTCCACACCAGAGGCCACTCATCTTATCCCCACCACAGGAAGTACAGGGCAGGTTAAACACCCCACCTTAGTAGCCTAAATTAGCCTCTTCTTTGTATTCATTACTATTGAACAATCTTATACCCAGACTACAAGTTGGCTGGACAGGTACCATGTTTTTGATCAGTGTTTCACTCTGCCTTGCTTTTTAACTTGCTGGGCCTCAGCAGGAACTTGTATCTGTGGTATCAGCAAGTGCACAACTCAGCACAACAGACCCGGGTGGAGTAGGCAGCTTGAGGTTGAGAACGTGCACATTAATGCAATCCTCATGACACTACCCGCACAGTAACTGTGCATTGTACCAGCACGGCATAAACCAGAAGCACAGCATATTTCCAAATGAAGTGCTTACCAGAAGAAACATACTGGACTTCGTAACAAAAGAACAATAAAATATTCTGCAATACTGAAAGATTTTGCCTTGACTGTTTCAGTTCACAATCCTGGCAATCAAGAGCAATTTAGCTACTAAACATCATGCTAGCCTCAGGAACTGATAGATAGCTCCTACAGCCTGGGGATATGACCTTCTGTTACATGAGTTTATGCACCTGCAAGTTACATGGTAATGTATGTTTCTGTGAATTCCATTTAAATTAAACAAGCATTGAAAGAAAAAAAAAAAGGTGGAATCATCAACTAACAGATGCAAGTATTGCTAGATTAACCAAGTCATTTTGGTCCCAAAGATAGACAAAAGGCCCAAGAGCCATTTGCTGTTCTATAAGCAGCCTTGTAAACACCTATCAGCAAGATACAGCTCATCTGGCAGAAGACAATTCTTGCATTAGAATTCTTGTATTACCTCCTGGCTTACATCACGCTACTGAATCATCTCACAGGCTCTGTACGTAATCCAACAGTGCCCACAGTGACAGTCTAATGTTTGCATTAAGAAAAAAATGTGTCTTTTCCTGCGAAGAGATAAAACAAATGCACAAGAGATTCTGAAAATATCGTTAAAATACATAGGAAATATAGTTTCTTGTTCAACAGTATAATTAGAAGGACTCAGCTTTTCTACATAAATGTCCAACCTTTAAAGAGGCATGAGCAATATCAGAGTTTATCTAAAGGGCATGGTCTGGCCTAGTTCTGCCCTTCTTCAAATTCTTTGAAGAATGCCCATTAGCTTCAACTGAGATATATTAGACCCCCAAAGTATATTTTCAGCAATCACAGTCCTCTTCATTTCGGTCTCTGTTATTCCCATCTAACTCAGAAACAAGGTTAAGAGGTGGGGATCTCAGCACAAAGAATGAAATGGTGCCCCCCCATCCAGAGCACACATTCCATCTCTGTTTCAGCCAGTCCAGTTCATGGGCTTTCATCCCTATCGTTCATCAGCCCACTTCGAGCCTGAGGCTTACTGGGAGTGGTAACAGCCTTTACCCCAAAATGCTAAACTCAGCCATCTCCCACACTGAGGGCTCACGAAAAAAAACCAGGTATTTTGCCAGTCTGAGGGTTTGTTCTGTTTTCTTTAAAGATGCTAGAGAGTGTAGACGTGCTGAATTTGGGTTTCCCAGTCTTTGGAACACAGGCTTGCTGGTTTTCCATATTCTGCTGTGACTGCCATTAACGGTGGGATTTTGTTTTTTCCTGGGGTGTCACAGTTACACCACAGATCATAGATGATCAGTGTAGATGGTGTGGACAGGTCTGAGCAAGCCCTGTTAAGTCTGCAAGCAGAGGCAGCAGCAGCAGTCGAGTCCCAGCATCATGGAGCTCAGTGCATTCCATTTCATTAGCCATGAAATTGTGATTCCACTGCTACAATTGTTAAAGGTCAGGAACATCTGCATTACACCAAAGTTCCCTGACATGTCCTGAACTGCGGGATTCAGCTCCAGGTTCATCCACCTAAACTCAGGTGCCTACTATGAAGACAGAGATGAAGGGAGATGGCTAAGCTCTCACTGCAGTTGGTGGAGATCCAGCCAATGCAGCAAATGGAAACTGCGGAGGCGTCTCTTTCATCCTGCTCTGACATCTGTGTTTGCTAAAATAAGTAACATTCTAGAGATAGCAAAAAACTCCTGAAGAGAAAGCAGAAAGAATTTTTTAATTGTTTAAATAGACTGACGAAGTTAAACTTGGTGGTTCTTACGTTAATTTACCCAATTTATTTTATAGTTAAATCCCTCCACTCCACTGTTAAATGCCCTCCCTCCACTGTGAGTTTGGATAAAGATGCATAAAGCAGAAGCTGTCTCTTCGTAAAAAATCACCTTTTTAAGGCAGCAAAATTGGAAGACGAGCCAGACCAGTGTATTCTCTCCCACTGTCACCACATCCAAGTGCCCCCACTATTATCTAATATTTACTTGCAAAGCTGTCCCATTCATCACTCATCTCTAGAGTAGTAAACAACCCTTTTAACCCTTTCAAACTTGGATATTTGGATTCCCCTTTATGCAAAGATGTCTTCATTTTACAACTGTATATATCAGGAATTTCCATGTGCTTACTGTGAAATGTGTACTCCCTGACCTTTTGTGATACACCTATGTGGCCCTTGAATTGCATGAAGAACATGCAATTGTGGCATATTTTCCTTGGACTGCTAAATTATTTGCACCTTCATATAATTTAGCAGGTTCTAGGCCAGTTCAGGTAAGTATGGGTATGTTAGGACAGTTACGAAAATCAGCTGTTAAATGGAAAGCTAGTTCCAATCTTAACCATTTTGTCATTACACTTCCTGAATCAAATGTTAATGAAAAATAAATCCTCTTCTGTACTAATTAAAATATTTCTTAAATATTTATTAATTTCTTGCTAGCAAAATAATCCTGTTTTATTTCTAGCTAAGGAACTATAAATAAGGACTTTGCTTTTAATTAAATGCAATGTCTTAAGAAATGAGATGCCAAACTGGAATAATAAAACAAAGTTGATATATTAATATCTCCATTGGATTCTCTAAGGATATTTTCTCCTTCAAAGCTCATCATGTAAACAGAAGTTATTGTCAAAGATTCTAGAAAGAACAGATGTTTTCATTTCAGATTACTATTTTTGTAATCCAAGATAGATCAGCAGCAAGACAGTAAAACATGCTTTGTGAACACTGCCATGTGGAAACCTTTCCAGCTGAAGCAAATGTTAAGATAATTTTTAAAAAACCCAAAACTGGCTAAACAGACGAACATCATAAATTATATATGCTAAACTGCAAATTTAAGATTTATTTTATTGAGAGTTAGCGCTAGCAACTGCAACCATGACATACAAGGAAACTACTACGTGAGGAAACAAAACGCTCCTCTTGTTGACTAACAGTCTCCTTTTTCTTGCAGAGGATTTTAGGAGGCTATTTGAAGAGGTTGCAAAGCTAAAATATTCCTCCAAGCATCATTAGAAAAATGCAAGCTTTATGCAAAACCTACCAAACAAAGTATCTCACTGATGTGGCCAGCACACTGTGTAGGGAACAAAATTTTTAAAATCCATTGGTTTATATTTTTTGCTCCAGTTTACCCAAGTACTTAACCCATCTGTCTCTTCTTGATTTTAATGCTTAAAATTAGGCATATTTCTGGACAGCCATGGGATCTGGTACTTTTCTTATTTCTGTGCATTAGTATGATTTTGAGTTATGAAGACAAATTATATCATGTAATCTATATGAATAAGGTCATGAGAACAGAAGATAAGATTTCAGATTTACATTTGACTTTTAGCAGAGCTTTTGTTGAGTGGACTTGCTGTTAATTTGAAATTCTTCCAATTTGAGATTCAGACATTTTTTTCATCTATTTTGAAAATTTATGGAAATATTTCTAGTTATTCTGGGTTTAATAAAAGCAAAATTTCACACTTTACATCACAAAGACACTGAGAAATAACCAGACAATATTTGATTTTCTATTCTTGCACCAAGAAGGTTTTGATAATTTTAATGCTAAATGTCATTAAATCCCTAACAGCTTTGCTGCTGGGATACATAGCTGTATGGGTACAAAGGCAGAATGTGTTCCTTTCTAACACAAATCATGCTTCTATGAATTCTATTATTTATTAAAAGTATCAGCATATACATAGAAATGAAAATATTTTCATTTCAAAATAGTGTATAATTTTCAACAGGACTTCATTGCTGCTAACCAAAAAATTTCAGCTGCTTTCAATCAAATATGTTATACATAAATAGTCATATTTAATGGTGAAATTTGTTAACAGTAGGTTCATGTCTGGGGTATAACTGACTAGGTGATCCTCATCTAAAGAAAATTGTAGACCACTTCTTTAGGAATTGAACAAAGGATGTAGGAAGCCAGTCACAGAACCATTAAAAAGGAAATTCAGGGTAAAACTTATAAGATTATTGTGAGTTTCATCAAGAAGAATTCCTCTGTAACCATAGGTGTCTCCATGAGCTATAAACATAAACAACTAATCTCGTATTTCTTGTGCAGCAAAAATTCCCCCAGTCAATAACACTTTACACTTTTGTACATGATCAGACTTGAAGATTATGACTATCAATAATGCATGATTCTTACAGAAGTTACTCTCATCAAATCTGAAATATATTGTATGTATCCAGCACGAGCTTTTCATTTTAATAAACAATAAATGATAAATGCAGAACTTAAATGTAATTATGTTATGTGACAACAGAAGTGTCAAAATATATTCAAAATTTTCCCTGGAATCAGAATTTTAAGGTGAAGCAAACATAACTTTTACTATGAGTTATTTCCAGTAGACTAAATGGCTGACTGGTAAAGAATTGTAGTTTGGTAACTAAATATGCTTTATATCTGGGAATGCAAAAACAAATCAGTGTCCTTCCACTTTTGTCTCCTAAATATGCTGGACAAATGATGCCTGCTTCCTGCACATATATTTTTTACGTAGAGTGAAATACAATGTCTGGGCACCTTTCCATGCACAACCTCCACCAAGAAGGTATCAATAAGGCACAGCAGAGGAATCCCTTTCAAATCCCCATATACCCAGGGAATCAGATCTTGTTCAGCACATGGCTACACTTCACTGTGAACTGCCCTTTTATGGTCATTCCAGGATTAAGAGGGAAAGAGTACACGGAGAGAAAGCAAAGGGAAGGAGAGCCACCATGGTTCTGTCTTGTCCCATCCCCATCCTGCCTTCCTGAGGACAGAGCCCTCACCTCTGTCCTCTGCTCACCAGCGCACCTGGCTCTGCCAACTGACATCTGAAATGCAAAAAATCATAACAAGACCACCAACGGCCCCAAAACAGCGTGTGGTTGGCTAAAAAATGAGGTTACCATTTAAAGTCCCTTTAATTTATATAGCCAGATGAATTATAGATTTGAACTTGGTCAGGAAGATCCTGGTGAAAAGTCCTGACCATTGACCTAGCAGCAACTCAGGAGCTTGGGTAGGGCTGTGGCATTGTCCCTGCCTTTCTCGTTATTCTGACACATCTGTGTGGGGGAGGAAAAGGCTACGTGCCACTGGGCTGGAAATAACAAGGGAAGAATTATTAATAGAGAGACAGTAAAGGACAAAAAAAAGAGACTAGAAACCAATGAGGGTAGATGAATGGGTTGCAGTGTCTTAAATTTTCAGTGCATATATTATTTCAGTGTACGTATTTTTTCAGTGTACAAAATTTCTGTTGTTTCTGTCCTAGTTATTGCTTATTTCCTCTTTTGCATTTTCCTTTGAAGAATTTTTGCACAATATCAGTGTATGCCTGATGAGAAACTTATCCCAGGATTCAGCTCCAGATTCAGGCACATGTAGATGAGAACTACATGTGAAAGAGGTTTTTTGTCTAAGCTGCCCACAGCAGAAGCTGGAAAATTCAGGCAACATAGTAAGAAATGTGTAGAATACATGTGTCTACTGCAGGTTGAAAGAAATCACAGATCAGATTCCTTTGTTTCTATTGGGACATGCTCCTACCAGTTGCCTAAATGAAGGTATGCAGCACCACTGGAGACATGAAGACTGCCCCACTCAACTCCCCCCTGCCATTTCAGGATGGCCTGGGTCTATGTATCTTATGTCATATCTATCAGATAGCTAATGTCCTGGATACAGGATTAGTTAAGCATGTGTGTTTAGGCAAGTGAATAAAGCCTCACATCCCCACCAGGAGCTCGGATGGGAGCTTAGACAATTATCTCTTATCAAATCAGGCATTGTAATTCAAGCGGAAGCCCATCTTCTGGTAAAATGCTGTATTGAGAATCAAGATACTTTTGTTTCATGAAGATTGGCCAGAATAAAAATCATATTAAAACAGTGCATTCATTTTTTTCTACCTTTTTCTGGAATAAAAAATATCAAGAAAATTTAGTTCTTGAATTGGTCAATAATTGAAGCTTGCATTAGGGAAGACTAAATTATTTCAAAATTGATGTGGGTTTGATTTACTTGTTTTTCAACTGAAGTGTTAATTTAAAATTTTAAATAATAACTTTTAATTAAATACATTATACTAATGAATAATTATTCTCATTTACTGTGGTTTTCATAGACATATCCACAATTGTGTATGAATACCATTAAAATTTGTCAATATAAATTGATAGTTTCACCCTTTAACTCTCTTATCAGGAATTAGTAAAAGTAAAGTGTCATTTATCGGTATTTCTTTTGTATAAGTGCTACAGTGCAACCCTTATTTAAGAGCTGCTAAAAATTAACTATATATATATATATGTATGCGCATTACTTAAGGTACAATATTCATTATTTAGCTTTATGACACAATAGCATGGAGTTGGTTTTGATCAGCTGAAAAAAAGAAGCTAATTCTCCCCATCTCAGGATATCCCTTCAAAACGTCAGGACAATTTTTCCCTTTCCTCTCCACTGAATGCAGAAGGAATACAAATGAACAGACTGAATTACATGGATGACCTCAGGTGTGATGAGTCACATTTCAAGTCAAGTTTCCTATTTCTAACAGTTGTCTTGCTGTTTATGAGGAAAATACAGAAAGTTCTGGAGTACCACCATCATAGGAAAAACCTATAACATCTGTGAGGTGAAAGTTCACCTCAAAGGTGATCTAAAAAGCCACTAACGAGGTTAACCCCTTTTAAAATATTTTCATATCATTCACATTTATGAGTTTAGGTGTGTAGACTTTTGTGCTGTGTCTTATGACCCCATATACACCAGACCGAACAGCCTGCAGACACTGCTCATGTTGGGAAATCATCTGATTCTCAATTACACTTCAAATTGCCAAGGCTCTGAGGGTACTCACTGACCACACTGTCCCTGTACAACTTTCCTGGAGCTCCCTCCCACTCGTGGCCCAGGATCCCATTTCACCCCTCTGCAGGGCTCTCCCAGCCAGACGCTCTCAATGTTGGAAAAATACTGCAAATGAGGTAGCAGTGTATTTTAGAAAAGGGTGGATTTTTTAAATAATCATCTGCATTAAAAAAAGAAATTTAATCATTTTTTCTACACTAAAATAGTTCAGAAATTAGCTGCTTTTCTGAAAAGTATTTTTGAAATTTCTGCATAATCAGAAAACTTAGAGATTTCAAAACCTGTAATTCTACCCCACCTGCAACAGTAATTATGACAAGCACTGGCTTACCACGCTTTTCTTAATTATTTCAGGAATGGTTGTTTATTGTATTTATTAACAGAATCCTATTCTCAAATTCTCCTATCTCAAAATTTATGGAAAAGTTGACCACTCATTTTGAATTTGTTTCTATCTCTTCCTATCAGAGTAGACATAGAAATTAATATTTTTATGGCAGTTTATTCTATGCATGTAGAAGTGCCAATTATTTTTAACCTCTTAACTAAGAGAAGACACTTTATCTGTCACTGAACTTTCGAGTTTGACATCAATTAAAGTTCTCCCATTAAAAAGGAGTTATTAGAGCAACATGAAGACTTACACAATCAATCTGTCAAAATGATATTACTGTAAAACCTTCAAAAAGAAAATCTTTCTTGTCGAACAGGCACAATTTGTAGGTGGCAGGCTTTAACTTCAAAACAAAAGCCCAGAGATCCCAAAGATCCTACTTTACTCCCTACTACTACTATTTATCACTACTACTGTGATAAATAAAAGCAATTTTTAAAAAAATATACCATTTAAGAAACAAAATGTGACAGACTATGTATACAAGAGAATACTGCTGTGTTTCTCATCACATTAGCTGCTAAGACAAATAATCCATATGGTGATAGGACTAAAAATGAGAATAATCTAATCTGCTTTTAGTCTCATTAATTTTATTTATGAAAATATAGAAAATATTGCATTTTATTAATATGCTAATGACCACATGCTGGATGCAATAATCAGTGGAAATAGCACATGGAAATATCAATATCAACAACAATCCAAAGTCTTTCACATTTAAATAAAAGACACCATTGATAACAATGAGCTCTCACCGAACCAGAAAAAGTAGAGGAAAAGACCTGTATTTGACTGTTCTCCCAGTCACTGCAAATAGCCTCTACTATAAACAGTCCTCACTGATATATTGTATTTAAGAAATACAAAACAATTCTCTTGTTGGTTTTTTTGTTGTTGTTTTTGTTGGGGTTTTTTTCATCTTACTGGGTTTTGGCCTTTGCTGGTTTGGAATGGTCTCAATTTTCTTTTCTCTCTCCCTGGTTTGATTATTCATAGCTACATTGCCCACCTTCTTTCTTTTAATATTTCATTTATCACTATCATTACAGACAAATCTCAGCTCTTCCTGAGAAAAGCACACTTTCCAGCATTAAAAAGTTCCTCGCTACACTAGGAGAAGCAAAAATGTAATTCAGTATATTGCGAAGTGAATCCCCTTCAAGACACAATGCTCGGTCACAACGAAAAAACAAATTAGTAAACAAGGTTCCCATGAATAGCAGGGGCAGCAATCAAATCAACTTTTTCAAAGAGTCCAGCCTGCACTTCAGTAAGGCAAATTTTCACAGAAATTTAACAAACTAAGCAACAGTGTTTCAATACAGCTTCTGCATTTCGTTTTCAAAAGGCAAGGATTTAGGCACAAGGCATCAATTTAGAACCTCCCCAGGAGGGCCTGCAGGAATAAAACAAAAGGGTAAAGAAAAGGGTAAGATCAAGAGAAGCATGTGTAGCAGCCACTGTCTTTCTGAAGGAGAAATTGGAAAATAGATGAAAAAAACTTAAGCATGTAAAAGTCATTACATACAAACAGCTGTGAAACTGGTGCAAAAAGACAAGAAAACTTCCAGAAAATCCTGTCCCATGCACAAGTCTATACACAGAAAACTTATAATATTTATAAGGATTATTATTAGCTCATATTTTTCTTCTTTATGGGTGGGCTATTTGCACTGGCCTAAATGGCCACATGACCTGACAGCCTGAAGAACAGCAGACACAGCTTTCACACTTTGCAACCCCACAGCTAATCTCAATATGATTGACTACTTTTGGACCAGATACCACTCAAGTCTGACTAACAAGACACCAACAGCCAAACTGTTCATTTACCTGTGAACATACTTTTTAACCTGCAGGACAGTACTGCCTATAAGGCCCCAACAAAGAAGTATTTCCTCCTAGAAAGTCATAGGGAGAGAAAAGGGCTTTGTACATCACTCAAGTGTTGCATCAAGCAGAGGAAATGGATGAGCCCCAGAATAACAAATACCATGGAGGGAAAACAACTTGTACCCCAATTACAGGCAAACCAAGATTATCTCATGCCCAAAAGAGAGTTCCAGTGAAAAACAAAGCCAGTCTGGACTGGTTGAACCACAGCAAGAGGTGGATGGAGCACAACAGCTAATGTGATTTCAGAAGTAATTTGCACATTTTAGAAAACTATACTTATAAAAGCATGGACTTCTATTTTTTTTAATGTACCTGTTCCATTTCTTATAATGTTTTACCTCTGTAGTTTAAAATGTATCAATAGCTTCCCACATTTGTGGCAAACATCTCCTTTTCATAAATATTTTCTAAAAAAATTAACTCAGATTAAGACTCTGCATTAGGTTTTTTCCCCTTTGTATGACATAGAGCTACTACACAACACCCAGGCCAGCTGGCCATCACATCTATCAAAAGCCTTTCCTTTTCCATGTGCTGGATATACTGAGATGGTAACAAAAAGAAATTCAACACAACTGATAACACAACATGGTGGAAGAAATCAGCAAAATCTGTTTCAGTCGTACTTCTTTTCTTGCCAGAAATAGACCTCTAATCTTAGCTAGCAAAACAAGGTGGCAATATCAGCCAGCACGACCATAAGAGTGGAGTCACGCAAGAGAGACTGTAGACACTCCTTTCTTCTCACACAGACTTACTTATGGTTCAGGTAAGGCACCATCAAACCTTTTATTTAAAGATCTGCAATGAAATATGAGCGCTAGACCACAACAGGAGCAGAGACATGGACACAATAGCTCCTGACACATGGCCCACATTCTCGTTAGCACTGCTGACATTGATGAATTATCTTGGAGAATAATGCACTGACCTCTTTTAACTGCTTTCTGATTTAATAGGCTCCATTAAAAAAAAATTTAAATCACAATCATGACAAGCCTAGCAGCATAATGGTACATTGGACCTTCAGTCTGTGCCTTTTAGCATTTAGCAAAAGCGTATTTACCTCAATGCAAAAGCAAAAAGGCTACAAATTAACTCCTACCTTCTATTGTAGAAGTTTAACCAACTACAGAGCCCTTTTGTTTTCACTCCAGAAGCCCCTAAAACTGGATAGCACCTATTTTAATTATATCTTTTATCTAACCATGAAATTCTGTGCATTTAGATACAGAACCACTCAAACTATTTTTAGAGGATCTGGTGGAAATTAAACGCAATGAAATGAAAAATGAAGTAATTTACTTGCCTTTTAAAAGCTTGCTAGAAAGGTGAATAGTCTTAACTATGATTTCAGCCCATGTTAGTAGTGGTAAAATATGAATCCTCATGGCCAGACATGTCAGCAAAGAAAGAGTTTTTTATTCAAACTTCATCACCTCTCAGTGAAAAATTATTATTGTCTGCATATTTTTCTAATAATTCATTTTTCCAGTTTTTACATGACTTCTATTTAAAGAGACACTGAAGAAGCACTACACTGCTCTTTGGGGCATACAACCTTTTTTTCAAATCCACCTTTCAGCATAAATCATATCTGCTATTAAATCCTGGGCTTTAGAGATACTTCAAGAAAATTTTCATTAAAATATTATTCTGTTCATTTAAAAAAAAATAACACGTGAAAGTTTCACAAAGCACTTCCCAAAACCTATCTATCTCACCCACCTATACATAATAAAACTTCTTCTATTTACCCTTCTTTACAGATTATTAGAAAAAGAAGAGCAAAAACATTTGAGTAGTCTGAACAAAAAAACTCTACAAATAAATAAATGATATCTTTCTTACTACAATATTCACTTATGTAATTATCATCATAGCTCTGCAATTTGAAAGAGGAATTTATTTCAGAAAACTTGTACATCCTCTTCACATGCTAAAATTCAGCTATGGGAACTAGAGTCTAAAGAAATATAAGATTTAATTTTTTTTTTAAATGTCAAGCCAAGGCAAGAATGAACTTCCTCACAGATCCAGTTTAAATCTCCATTTTAGAAAAAAACTTTTTTTATTCAGGGCCACTCTAATAAAAAGCCAATAACTATGATCTCTTATGCATGTTAAAACACAAATGCACAGAGGAAGCTAACTGTGGGGCAGCTACAGGAATTGTTCCACCTGATGCACATATGATTTAGTTCATGTATTTCAATATTCACCTCTATGTAAAAAAATCATTAATTTTAACACAATGGCAGTAGACTAGATGGTCAAGACATGTATGGGTGAAGAATAAGAAGCTGGGTGTTAAATCAAAAAGTAAAAAAAGCCTTGCTCCAAGAGCATGAGCAGTGTGAGCCTCTAAATGGGCCAACCAAGTAGCAGATTCAATCTGAAATAAGGCCTGGATGCACAATGGCCTCTCTCATCCTTTCTTCTCTCTCTTTACCTCTTCTCCCTCCACCTCATCCAGTTCCTATGAGACGGAAATGCAGATAGAAATGCCAGATTGGAAATACAGCACATACCAACCCATTTATCAAACTGTTAGTCTCAGGTTCAAGGACCTAGGGGTCCTGACTAACAGACCTTTAAGCCACTTCTAGTAAAGGCAAAGTGTTTTTGTAGAACTCGAAAAATAACAATTTTATTTTTCTTTCTAGATTTGCAGCTGGCCTATCATTTCAAAATATGAACCAGAGAAGTTCACAGTGTATTCTATGAAACCAATATAACATTTTTGTTTTCTATAAACAGAAATAAGCCAAATTTCATGATAGGAATGCATTTTTTTTCTATTTGCATGGAACCTGGTGATAAGTTCTAGCAACAGGAGTACCACAGAGTATTGGAGAAGACAGAACAAGAAGAAAGTAGTCACTAAGTCTGCTGGGACTTAAAGGAAGCTTTACATATTTATAAGTTGGTAGTATCGGCCAGAAGTTAGCCAAGAAAATGAATATATTATTCTATTATTAAAAATGTGATAACATTTCTTCAAAATACTTCAGATTAGTCTCTGTTAAGAAGAGCCAAAATACACTGTTGTTATGTCCTTGCCTTTTATACTCTCAGGAAAAAGATAGGACTAGTATTTTCAAGAAGAGCTGCATGAAGACTGCCCCTTCATATTTCCAGAATGCCTCAGGATAGCTCTCAGCTTCTTTAACACAACTTTTCCCTTCCTGCTCTCTAGCTTCCCCTTGCCATCTGTCCTGATCATGAAGTAAAATTAGAAAATGGTGGTTGGAATAGACAAGAAATGGGTTCACCTTGCCAAATTTCACCTGTGTAGGAGTTCAGGCTCCCACTGTACTCAATATCACTATAAGCATGCACACAGAGAAAAATCCATCCTGTGTGTTTTAAATACAAAGCTTGGAATATAATGCTCTCCAGGTGTGCTTAGGCAAATTTGTTCAGTGGAGATTAACACTGTAAAATACAATACATTAATATAAAGTTTTGAAAGATCACTCCTATCCCAACAGGTTGTACCAGCTTAATGACATATCTGGTACAGATGAAATGGGGGAGAATTTTATGATTTTCTTCCACAAAGGAAGATATAATCCAAGATACCTTGAAATCCTTTGCATAAAATAGTTTCTATAGGAGTAGCACTGCATAAACACAGCAGAATATCTGCTTTCTGACACTGCCAAAAATATCTAGAAATCGTTACTCTTAAAATTATTTTCATTCCAAGTGCTGTTGGGATGTTATTAGGTATTGATTCAGTTGGTAGCCTGTACTTAGAAAAGGTGACCAAGAATGGGTTATGGTCCATGTTAAGAAAATATAGATATATTACATTTACCACTTTCCTTGGTGTTCATTGATTTGTTTTAAAGTGTTAAATTGCTTTATACAGTTTGTAACTTATAAGATCCATGGCATACAATTTCTAAAATACTCCATAAACATGATCACTCCTATAACCTGTATATCTAGTAGGAGCACTAGTGTGATCATAAATTCCCAAGAGACTTAATTCTTCCATCCATATTGGATGCAAATATGCTTTTCAAAATAAACCAGAATCAGTATCCTCCACTTCAACTTAACAAGAAAAATAAAATTCTCATCTGGTTTCAGTGTAATCCAAAACAGTTTTTCTTTCTGTACTCTATTTTCATGTATCTATTTCTTTTCCTTGCTTAATTTAGTGATGTGTAATGCCAGAAGACTAAAAATATCTGCAAGAATTGGATGGATAATTTTATGCATATTACGTAAACATATATTATTGCTCAGGAGGAAAAAAGGTATACCAGCAAATACACCAGAAATGTGAGTAGTTGGCATCCATGCAACATTTAGGGAAGAGCTTTTAGAATTACAATTATTACGCACTTACATGACAGATCAGTATTCTTTAGAACTTATCCTTTAATACTTTCAACCTTTCAGAGTTTAACCTTTCAAATTTATGAACTTCTGAATAACTCAAAGATTCTAAGTTCCAAAGAATCGCTGATTTGCAAAACAAAAAGTAACCCAGCCTTCTTCATAGATTGTCATTGTCCCATTTAGTGCAGACTTTCCCCCAGTTTACACCTTCTTGAAACCCACACAAGCAAAGTTCAATACACAAGTTTTGGGGAGTTAGTACATATGCAAAATAGCAGATTTTGGAATGCCAGGAATGGTTTGCAGTTTTCTCCATATTTTTTCATAACCATTTAAATCAGGAGATTGTCTGAATTTCATATCTAATATTTTGTATTCATAGGAATATAGAAACTGTAGCTTTATGCTAGTGAAAGATACTCTGAAATCCAAAAAGGCAATTCAGAAATTATGTATGAGACATCCTAAATGGCATGCAACACTTCAGAATTTAAAATAAGAATATTTTTTAACATCAGAGAAGTTGATCGGATTCTTAGAATAATATGGTTTGTGTTGTTTGTGTTTACTCTCCAGCTTGCTACCTTTTTTTTCCCTCTAAAGAATGGAATCTTTCTATCTGATAGTAATTCCACAGTCAAGTATCTTGATGATATGGAGTTACAGTTATTTTATTCACCTGAGGTACTAGCATTCGTTCTTGACTGTTACTGACCTGAACCCAAAGTGTATGTCAATAAAATTTTAATTCAATTTCTTTGTGTGTTTCATGGATACATACATGCACAAACTGTAAAATTTATAGTCGCTTTTAAAGCAATCTCGAAATCTTCAATATGAAAGACTCAAAACTGAGGATTTTATGAGCCAGTGTTCAATTAACAATGTTTTGAATGAGAAGTATTATAAAAATTGAACAATTTACTTTAGAGAGATATATATATATATATACCCTAAGCTATGTAAATTTGTTGCATATATCACATTTTACCAGTATTTGTTTGCTTGCTCAAAATATCACCTAATTAACTGATGTCAATGTTTTGAAGTCATATCTATTTCTTAAAAATTATTTGAGGTATATTTGGGGTTTGGGTTTATTTAATTTTAAATTAGATCAACACAGAGGAGCAAGTGAGAAGAGTTACACGAGACTGAATCAAAATTGCAATTTCAACACAAATAGATACTTGCAAACAGTCTTTTTCTTATATTGGCACCATTTTGAATACTAATATTGAATATTACCATATCAAAACAGTTCTGCAAAGCTGCACTGGAATTACTAGACTATAATCTCACATTGGTTGAAAAGGTAGAAGGTAATTCCACCATCCTGCAGGACTTGGTCAAATGTAAGCATTGGAAAAACCAGAACTTTTCAAACTTCAACAAGGACAAATGCCAAAACCTGCTCAGGGGGAAGAAAAACCCTTGCAACAAAAACATCTGGAGACAGAGCAACCGTGAAGCAGCTCAGAAAGGAAGGCTCTGGAGGGGTGATCTTCATGTGAACCGGTGGGAAGCCCAGCACCAAAAGCAGCCAACAGCCTCTGTGACTCTATGGAAAGGGGAAGGTCTCTTCCATTCTGAATCTTTCTATGTTTTTTTCTATGATCCTATGATTAAATACTGCTTCTATGACCTTACCCCACAATATTAAAGTGACACGTCTGAAGGATCACTGCTTCCTATGGAGGCCAACAAAACACCAGATCATTGCAGTTGCATTTTAAATATTTTTTCCAAAATCTTAGAGGATGAAACACACACATTTCACAGAATTCAAAGGCTAAAACCATACTAAAATTTTAATACCTGAATCACATAGCCTTATTTTAAGATAAGTGAGATGACAAGTATTTAAATCCCATCTTTCTTTACTGGAAACTAATTTGCTAATCCAAAAGACTTCTCAGCAATAAGAGAAGAAAAAAATTAATACTTGTATGTCCACAGACCAAACAATTCAAAGTTATTATTTCTACTCAGAAGACATAGGAACATTTTAAGATCCATGAAAACTTCACGGTACAGATAAATCATGTTTCAATTTGGAAAAGGAAATATCCTCTTACTCAAAGGCTGAAAATACTACTTTTCTCCCTTTTTTCTAAAAGTAAAAAAGGCAAATCCATATTCATCCACATTTCCACTTACACTGTTTGCAGACCTTAAATAAAATCAGAAGAAATATTAAAAAAACCAAACCACTCACAACTCAGGAAATATTCTTAAAATGGTGTGCACCACTTTTGGAGGAATACTTACTTGCATGGGGTTTGATGCAAGCTATGAAACTACTTAAAATAAGCAGCATTTACTTTATTCAGCTGCCACAGATGTCAATACAACATTTGAGAGCAGTCATTAGATCAACACTGACACTTTAAAATATTGCAATGATTGTTGTTGGATAGTTCAAAGAAAACTGGCATTTTTCTTAACAAAGCCAGTTTAGAACCTAATAATTTAAGATGAATACATGTTGAACTACCTTTCTACTGAGTTGAGTGATCAGGTGAAAATTGTCTATAGTTTTGCCCTTTCTATCATAGAATAGGATGCCAAAACCTAGATTACATTTGTTAAACTCAGTTCCCTAAATCTGATCATTAAAGATTTTCATATGCAATTGCATTTGAAATTTATGATTAAAATCAGCTACTAAAAAACCCTTCTAATATTTTTCTTACCCATGTAAAGAAATCAAGATAAATGTAAAAACAAGCTTTAGTAGAACTAAGAGATCCAGATTTTTAAGGATATAAATTTTATGAAGAAAAAGTGAAAAACTGAAACTTACCCATGTATTAATGCATGTTTGTTGAGAGTGCTTTACTCAAGTGCTGCATTTGCACTTATTTGAACAGAAAAACTCTGTTATCATGTCAAGTAGCAACATTTAACCCATGACCACTTACTCCTCCTTACTGATCGGAAGAGTAGTGGGAAGTGAGATTGAGATAATTCTTGCATCATAAGATAAACTTGCATAAACCTTTACTGAACAGTTCATTGAATCCTCTTTAGGTATTTTGAACATCCCCAGACTCGACCTTCTGGAGCTGCACAGTTGATAAGAAAGTCCACAAGTGAATTGAGTATGGGTATTTTGATACCATATTTCTCAATCAAAGTCTCCATCACCAAAATTCATACCCAAAATGTAGGGTTGGTTTTATTCTGATCAGAATCAGCTTTAAAAGAGCAGCAGCATAATTGTGGCATAGGGTGGTGTTAATAGCAAGAAAATAGGAGAAAAAGACACTAAATTATCAGGAATGAAAAGGACTATAGCTGTCTAACACATAATCCAGTAGAGACATTTACATGTTTTTTTTAAAGCGTTATTTTCAATAAGTTGTGTAAATAGGATACACAGGAGGTAGCAAAAAACATTACATTTATCCTCCCACATACATGAGCGACAGCTCTCACAGGAGGTACTGTTTCACAGACTTTGCATCTGAGGGCTTTCAAACACAGATAAATAGGATATCCTGCTGAAAATATTTTTGCTGTGAATACCTCACAAAAAAATCCTATGACAAAACCAAATTTTTTCCTAAGCTATTATCAGAAACCAATATTTTTGACACTTCCAAACTATTCATACTCCCAGAGAAGATAGAGAGTATTAATTCAGCTCTGCATATGAAGGGAGGGCAATGACAGAAAAATGCAAAACCTCAAAATATGCACAATGCCTACAGGATCATATCCAGCTAACCTTACCCTAATGTAACTCTACATTAGGCTCTTAGGCTTATAGCCTGTTCCTCTGGGCAGACTGATTTCCCCATGTATCAAATAATTTCTCCCGCATTCTTATCCCATTACATAGGGTTGTCCAATCAATTCTTCCCATAACCGGCACTGTGACATAGGCACAGTCAGACAAAATTTGCTTGAAATAGAACTGGAGTATTTCCCATAATAATCACTTTATATTTTTGTCAAATAGGTTCATCATTTATCTGTGATTCTTTTTTACTATTGACATCACACATGTCAATAGACACAGAGGGGTGATTGGTATTGAATTAAAATAGGATTAAGGAACACAAGTTACTCTATGTTTGAAATACTATGTATCTTTAAAAGGTTATATAAATGTCTTTCTTACCAAGAAAATTAAATTTAAGTTGTAAATTGTATTAGCAAGTAAAAAAAGATAATTAAAGCCCCTTCAGCAATGAGAACTTCTGACGTTATGGAGCTGGAATCAAATTTTTCATTGGTAACAAAAATATTTCTGTGTACCATTTTTATGTTCCACAAGGTGGTCTGACCTAGTAGAATGCTATATTGCAACAAACAAACTCAGACACTTGTCAGTAAAAAATAAAAAACCTATTATGAAATGAAGCATCTAGATTAAAAGAGACATCTGCAATGTTATTTCTTTTATCTCATTCCTTGAGAAAAATAAAGCTCTGTTGATTATTTTACAGTCTGAATTGATACAAAATCATTATGTTAACCTCTAGAATTCATCCAGGCAACAAGACTACAATGTCTTTATGTGACCATTTGCCAAGAGAAAGAGTACGGTCCTACATTTGGGATTTTCCTTTATGTTAAGTTCTTATTTTTGTATAATCTTTCTTTGATAACTAGACTAAAATCATAATAGGAATATTATCTTTCCCTGCCTTCTGCTTACTCATAAATGCTGTCTCTGAGCAATTACCTTCATATTATTAACATATCTGATGTTTTCTACAGGGTCAAACTATGAAAATAGTTGCACTTCTGTCTAGAGGCATAACAATCATTTGTTTGCTCTGATGTTTGCCTGTTCTAATGTTTACTCTTGACCGCTTACAGCAGATATCCCACTGCTCTCTATCTCCTTTTCCAAGCCCCACAGACTCACAATTCTTTCTGTTTTTACCACTTCAATACTTGTCTTTTTGTCCACAATGTAGGAAAAGTATAAGCAATTGAGGGGAGAACAGATATAATCACACTCATATAAGTAACACGAAAACTGAAAGAGACTTGGATTTACACCAAACAGCAAATTGAACAGGAATTTGATATTACCTAGATTAACAAAGAAAAGGCAAATAGCTCCAGATTCTGTATAAAATCTTATCTATTTTAAATGTGAAAAAAATAAGAGGACTGTGCCTGGAATATCATGTTCAGTTCTGGCCTTCTAAATTACTAGGAGGATTAGGGTACATCTAAAATTTTTTTTTCAGGGGGAAAGATTAGAACACACAAATACAGTTTGATGAGGAAGTTTTCAAGATGGACAAAGAGCATAATTTGGCAGTACCGATTCCAAAAGTGCAAGAGCATCTTTAAGGAAATTGTTATTCTGAGCTTGCTCTTCGTAAGACTTTCAGTTTTGGTTTTGTCGTAACATTGCTTTCTTTCCTTTTGAATTTGAGTTATTCCAAATGAATCATCCAGTGGCAGTCATTCATTATTTGCCTTCAGATTTCTGCAGCTGGTTAAAAGCTGAATCCCTAAGTGGCTGAGCTTGGAAGGCACCACTGGGGCTCACAAGAAGCCTGGGGAGCAGCATTAGTGACTAGTCTCCAGCAGGACTTTGTGCAGCTGATCACCCTGAGAACTTCTGCCTTTTCCACATCCTTTTTCAGCAGGTCCTTTCCCCATTCAATGAGGCTCATATGTCCCTTATTCTTCCTTTTGCTGCTGATACACCAGTAGAAGATCCTTTTTGTTATTCTACCACCCTGTTTAACAGATTCAAAGATAAAAGTATTTTCTGGTGATAAATTAAATTTATTACAATATTGTATATTCTAAGAGACATGTGAATCTTTTTATTTCAGTGGAACATAATGAATATTCAAAAAAGTTCACAAGGTCTGGAAACAGAGAGCAGAGTTCATAGCAACCAAAATATCTTTTTTCATAGGCAATCTTGCTCTTTCCCTCGTGAGCACTGATCAGACAGAAATGGTTTCTACATGTGTTGATGGGTAATGTCAGAGAAGGGAACAAGTTCTGAATGCATTCTGGGTAAGATATTTGGTGACACTTGCCGGCACATTCACAGCAAGGCATGCATGGATGTGACCTGGTATCTCCTCAACCAGCAGTGTACTCTGAACACCAGGCTGCTTTAAGGTGCTTCAGTATAGAGAGGGAGCCCTATTTCTCTCTTCTTTCTCAGTATAATCTTTCCTACCTGAATGCCACGCTGCTGGAACCACCTTACAGGCATAGCACTTCCAGCACATGGGCCTGAGTTGCTTGGATGGTGAGAATGAGACACCAGACCTGTCTTCCCCTTACATTGATCTGGGAAGGACCAGGTCCTTGAGGCAATGGCACTCTTGATCCAGGGAAAAAAGCAATTAGTTGTTTTGAGGGAGAGGATTCCCCAGGAGGCTAAAGAGATTTCTGAAACACTATAGCATTCATGGTCATATGGTCACACAACAACCCAGCACAGGATTTCTTCTGATGAAGGCACTCCAGAGAGAAGCACATCAAGCTGGTAAGACCACAGCATTCTAGGCAAGTTATCACACCTAGCCACCCCTGGCTCTGGCTGGGCAGCAGAATAGCATTGCATAACACATCTGCTGGGTTGCCTCTGCTACCTTCTTAAAACGAGAAGAGGAACCTTGAACCGCACCAAGTGCCACTGCACAAAGACACACAGAGGAAAGGTCATGAGCTCATCAGCCCTCCTACAGAGCAAGGAGTCTGCTTTATGCCTTCTTCTTTCCCTGCACAGAGAGTCATCATGGTGCCTCTTGCCATGAGGAGCCCTCAGCTTCCATAGAATCTCCACCTCTCTTGTATTGAGGTGTGCTCACCAGACGTGCTTATCAACCCTGTCCGGAATTCCTCTTACAGACCACTGTGTCAAAATACAGTTTTCAAAAGAGCTGCTTCCAGCAAAGGCCCCCCTTAAACACATTTTCATAATTTGGCTTAGGATGCAGCTAGGAAGGAAGTGTATTGGAAGTAGCGAACTCTGCTGTATGACCCTAGGCACCACTTGAGACAGACATGGCAAGTGTACAGAGAAACTTGGGAAAGACAGAACACCAGCTCAGGCTGCAATAAAGACATCTTAACAAAAGTCAGTCAGCAGAGAGTCAGCATCCCCCCACACATGGTATCCATGATTTTTCTCTCGACTCACAAGAGTTTGCAAGATGAGAGTAACAATCTGTGTCTGTACTGGGAGAAGCACTACAGAAGACCCTCAATGGGGATGTGAAACCTATTGAGTCATCCTGGGCAAACAGGAAAGAAACGCAGAAAATTCACTTTATACTTTGAGGCAACCTTCATAAATAAAAGCAAGCAAAATCAAAATCCTCAAGGGATATATATAATACCTCTTATAAGGCCTGGAGAAGCCTCAAAATATATTGAATTTGTGAACATTTGACTGAAACAAGTATTTTCCTAACATAAATTGTGAAGAAGCTCATGATCTGCCTGCGCAGTGATTAAAAGGCAGCCAGCAGAAGTGGGCTTTTATGTTCTTTCTGCTAATTAATATCCATTGCTATCTCTCTGAGACCACTATGGATTCAGTTCTCACATCTTTGTTCACAGTGGCTACACTCTTTCTCAGTAATCGCTTCCACCAAAAGCATATGTATAGAAGGCAATTTCAGGGCATCTGTGTACTGTCAGTCCTACCAAAGAATACGTTCCAGTAAACACTGCTGAAGAGACTAGCCAGGCTTTACATCTTCAGTCAGTCTCATAGAAGTTTTAAGAACATTTCATTACAAAATCTACATAGAGGACACACTGTTAATGCTACATACAAGTTAAATCTCCAGATGACAAGGTGAAAATCTGGGAAAAATGAATAGAGAAATCTGCAAGCCCATTATTTCTGTATCACCATTTTTTTGTGCAAGGGCTTGACTTCCAGGAAGTCTGTTAGCTATCCCTGTGTACTATATAAGACTGTTCTGCAGTCTCAAAGGCCCTGACAACCAAGACTTTGATTTGATAGGCATCTGTCTTTCTAAAAGATATCATCAGAAAAATATGGGTGAAGAGCTAAACTGTGCTATGAGTAGCACATCCTCATAGCTTGAATTTTAGCAGCAGCACTTCAGACCACCTTTCTTTTCAGGATTATCATTATCTTGGTTCCAGAAAATCCTGTATGATTAACCGTATTAATAACACAAGTTTGAGGGCTTTGAGGTAAACAATTTAGAAGAAAGCTGATAGAGTTGAGAAACTATAATAAACAATGTTTTGAAAAATAAAGAGAAAAAAAAAATTTGTGTGAGCTTAACAGTATCCTTTGCCCTAAATATGCAGAAAAAAGAAGCAAGGAATTATGTTTTACCTAAATCAACTACACTTTAAACTTGCACTTTGTGTTTAGTCCTCTTTTTGCCAGTTTCCACTTACACCTTTCAACCACAGTCTCAAAAATTGGAAGTATGTGGAAAAATATTAAACTGTTGTACGCATTAAGTACACCTTGTGCGTTAAATGCTGCTGATGAATGACCTGCAAAGAAAATTCCACTATTTAAAAAATCTATTAATTATTAATTAAACAATTCTTAGGCAACAACTTGAGTTATTACTGGCTGCTCGTCACACTTTCATTCATAGTTCCTAAGCAGCTGTTCAAGAGAAGTAATTGCTTTTAGGTAAATAGTTTATTTGTGGGATCATGGAGTAAAAATCAACTCAGTCCAAATTAGGACATTCCAGTTTTTCCTGATGATAGAACATCCATGAAAATGTGAAGATGAGGAATTAGGTTTAAACTGCATTTAACAATAAGGCAACAATTGACAATTTCTACAAAGCTAAAGATTGAGGGTGATCAAAGCAGGAATTTCTGAGGCTTTGTTTTTCCTGGAGTTCCCCTGTCCTCCCACCAGCTTCATGCATTCTTTCAACATTATACAAAAATAGAGTGATCTGTCTTCTACCTGCATTTCAGTTGCCAAAACCAAATTAGGAACACAAGTCTATTTTATAGACCCTTTCTCTAGATTTTTCTCCCTAGAAGATTCATTGTTTGCCTAGAGAAAAAAAATCAGATTTAATGTGAGAAGTTTAAAATTGTACCTGAAGAACTCCATGAAAGAGAAGCCATAACCGTGCTGTTCAGCAATTCCAGCACAAACAACATTTGCAGATGCTCCAATCAATGTTCCATTGCCTGCAGTTCAGAAAACAAAGACCAGTTTATAGTTGTGTTCTTTCTTACTCTTCCTCTGTTTATTCCATGTTAAAGTCCTAAGATGTAGTCGTTAGAAATGAAAAATCAATTTCTGTTGTAGAGGCTTGGAAAGAAACATGTAGTCAATATCTCCACATCCTATAAATAGCTTCACGCTTTGAAATATAAGCCTGCTATTATTCTCTGCTTCTACTTAAGCCAGAAAAATAGGGAAGGAACATAGCACCGATAACATTGTCAAAATAACACCAGAGACCTGCATTCAGAAAAACCTGTTGATTTTTAGTTTTAGATAACTAGAAGGTGCCATCAGATGAGGTGAAAAGAAAAGATGAGATAGTTTGAGGATGCTAAGAATAATGGATGTCTTTTTTCCTTACGCCAACTTGACATTGACAATGTAGTGTTTTCTTTATAGATAAATTAATTAATTTTCAAGATTTCTTTGGGGGATTTTTAATAGGAATTTAAAACACAGTGAGTGTGACAATGGAGGCGAATGGATCTGTTTCACATCTCTCTCCTAAGGCAAAAGGATCACAGACTTTGTTTACCTAATCACCATGGTTCTTCAATAAATAAGGGAACATAATCTCATTCAGTGAACTTCACCAAATTGCCTTATACAAGCCCCCACAGGAGAGGAACACACAAAAGAAAAATAATTTTCCACATTTGTAATGTGCATCTATCCTCACTACTCTTCTCCCAAGCCTCTTCCAGAAATTAATTTATTTCTTCATTTTCTCTACACTTGTAACAATCTGGCAATGTATAGAAGTCAGGTATTCAGAGCTCAGAAAGACTGACCCATTTTCTATATCATTCCCATGAGTCATACCTCAGACTTACACATGCTGCATACTTGACTTCCACAAAGCAGATGGCTTCTGCAAATGTTTCTGATCTAAGGCACGACTCAGGAAGTGACAGTGACTCCTACATGCTGTTCTTTAACTGAAGTTTTGAACAAAGGAGGTAACAATCTAAGAGAATTTTTTTTTTTATACTTTGGCAAGTCATCTCTTTTGCCAAACATAACTACATTAACAATCCGTTATTCTAAGCACAAGCCTTCCTTTCCTCCCATTGGCATGTAGTTATTCTTCTTACTTTGGTTCTGTTAAAAATTTTAGCTCCATGGAAACTCTTCTGGTCTGACTTTGAGAGAAATAGATCATAATGTAATTGGTGCTCCAGTTAATTGTTTTGATTTACTAAATGTTTCGGGTCATCCAGAGATCAGCATACCAAAGAGTATCTCAGAATAAAGGCAGAAGAGTTATTCTCACAAGTATTCACACATGGTACTGTTATGGTCATCTGCACCTGAAAGTGCACACAGAATTAGCAGATGTCTAAAAATATTCTTTAAAAATAATAGAACACTCATAAATTTGAAAAAAATTAAGTGCTATAATTAAGATGTTTTTGAGTGGTCATTCTAGTGACAGAGCAATAACTTTGAGAAAAAAACTACACCCCACTCAGGACTTTTTTATTATTATTTTTAGTTGATTTCATGAAAGCCAAAGCTTTCCAATAAAAAGCCCTGGTATGGCTAAGATTTTTCCTGTTGAGTCCAAAGAAAATGCATGATTCTTATTTATTCCAGGATGATCAATTATTATCAACACACATTAGGCAGCAAACTGAGATTTTCATCCTGGAGTAGAGTTCTGACAAAGGTATCTATTGTCTCAGGTGAGAGGCCTAAGCAACACCTATTAAGAACAATAGACTGGTTTTATTTTCTGATCAGCAGCCTCAAACAGCTCTTGAGCAGATGCCACTATGGAATAAGGAAGACACAGAAATCTTGGAGATTTCTTGAAATGAGAAAAGCATTCCACTCCCACTGCCTCTAGTCCCAAATTTTATTTCATAAATGTAATTCTCCCTCTATTTTTTTTTTATTCCCTTTTTTTTTCCTCCTCTCCTAGGATCTATGCTAGGTGACCTGCTTCCTACTTGCTCTATTTTTAAGACTTTGACATTGCAAAGGAGCTGGAGCTCAGTGCAGAGGTCCTGCCTGTCTCTCAGGAGTTTTGCTGATGTTGGTGAAACTGCACATCAATACAAGGGTGTATCCTTATTGATCACAAAACTATTGTGATCATCCTTGTGAGACACCAAGGACTATTTGTAACCTTGGCTTATCATACACAGAAAATCATGCCCACACGTGCTTTAGGTGTGGAGAAAAAAGGACAACTAATGTCATTAGAGGAACAGAAACCTTTAAAAAATAGTGTCTAACATTGGTCATTAGGAACATCACAGCTCATTTCCCTTGCCCTTTCTTTGCCTCAAAGTATATCTTGAATTACTTTAACACATGTTTAAAAACACAAAACTGAACTTGGAACAACAGCTTTCCTGGTAGGTACTGCCATGAGAAAACCAAGACACAAGGCGTGTGGCTTAACGTGAAAACAGAACAAATGAATACAGCTGATGTTATTAGAGGAGTCAGGCAGGACCACTTCAGGAATTTTCAGTTCCAAACTAATCACTAGTCTACAACATCCAACCATTTCATAAGAGATTTCTGCTCTGTGTATAGCACAACCAGTCATCACTCTCAGAATAATGTTACTGAAGACAAGGAATATAGCTCTGGTTTCAAATTAAAGAAATGAGACTGAAACTGCGCTTGTCCCATGCCTCTGACTAGATACTGTCGAGATCTCCAAACAGCACAAGCTCTCCTATACTGTATGGGCTATAGTAATGCCTTCACATAATGAAGTATTATGGAAAGAGTTCCTGCTTCAGCAGTGAATCGATTTCCCCAAGCAGATTTCACTTGAGAAGAAATTGTCACCTTAAATGTTATCTGAGAGGAGTAGCATTTCTCTTTCATTTGTTTGGAGCGTGTGTGCAGTTTAATTAGGCACTGGCTCAGCAGGCTTCAAAGAACTGCACTCAAATTAACAACAGAGGCAAACTTTTGTTTCACCTCCCAGCAACATCTGTCTCCACAACACAGGTTTAACTCAATAGTGAGACAGCAACACCGTGAACCTCTGAATCATGGAAAACTCAAGACTAAGTTAATGTACACAGAAACCTATACATAAAATTCACTCTGATGGATGCATTTTAAGAATAAGCATTTTTTAGGGCTTCACTCAATCTTGACTTCATCTTCACATCATCTGCAATCTTAAGAACAATTCAGCTTAAAAAGACTCCTCCTCGCTTGTTTGTATGCTCAAAACAAAATAATACATGGGTCAACTGTATCAAACAACAACCTTGCAATAAACAATCTGTTTTGATGACTCCTGTTGTAACTCCGTTGATGACTCCTACTCACCCTTTATCACAAGGCAGATGGTTACTGAGAAACTGGATTCACTACAATGAATTAAATGTTATATTTCTAATATCAATAGTGTGTGATAAAGTAATACATTTTATTCTGAATATCTATTTTTCCTCTTATTCTTGACAGACTACATGCACTGTTGTCAATATTAACTATGCTTAATAGTTCATAAGCATGAAATCAAGAGAGACCTTTTTCCTAATGAAAAAGTTAATTCTAATTAGCTGCCTATGCTACACAGAAGAAAACGACAGAGTAATCCTCACAGATCATAATCATTTTTCCATGGAGCTGTCCTAGCTTTGCACAATCATTTCAGAAACAAAGTAGAAGCTCTTCTACTGCTTCTGTCTAGAAAAGATGATATAAAAGTTTCTTTCTGATATTTCTCAAGGCAAATAACTTTGCAAATCTTTAGGGAATGTGAAATCAGCTCCAAGTGCATTTAAGAGTTTTAGTTAAGAATAAATCTATCAAGAAATATCGAAGCCCCACACATTAAAATGTGCCTTTTCATCCCCAGCTAACTTAGAGCTACAAGCAGGAAGATGTTGACAAGGTTTGCTAAGCCTGATTTGGTACCTGCACTATCCACCAGCCCTGCTTCTTCCAGCCTTCTGCTTCCATTTGTAGCTACTTCTTCGCAACCCAGTGTTCAGCTATTGCCCTTTACTGCATCACTCCTTCAGAGGCTGCCAAATCTGAGCCCAGACCCTGCACACCACATGCAATGCACCTCTTGTGGGCCCAGACAGCCTCTTCCTCAGTAAACAGAGTCTGGCCAAGTCACTATAACCTGAAATGCACTGAAAATCAATGCTGGGAGAACCGATTAGGCTTTCCGAAAGAAGGAGCTGGGAAATCAGATCAGAATCATAGCAAGAAAAGAGAGAGAGTTTGAATCAATAACGTGCGTCCTCTCACTTCAAGACTCATCCCAAGCTGTTGATTTTTACTTGTCAGCAGCACATTATTATATCTATTATATCTATTATATCTAAATGCTGTTAGTTCTCAGGAGTCCCTTTGGTATTACCCCCTCAAGAGCAAGCCTAATCCTTGTGTTTGCTGCATTAATATGTTTGCCTGGAGAATTACCTCAAAGTGCCTGGCAGGATTACTGTTTATTACTCAAAGCTCTGTAAAATCAAAGGGAAGGGATTATCACTAATAATGCTCTTTGATTAGGCAGCCTTCATAGGTTTCATAAATTTTCAGTTTCACAAAAAAAGTAATACAGATTTGCCTCATTAAAAAAAAAAAACCACATATTTATATTCATCTGTTAAATGTCCACAAGTCTTGAATGTCTTCTAATAATGGGCAAGACTTGAATATCTTAATTTTTTTTTATGTGTAAAAGTTAATAAGTCAGATAATCAAACTTTGCAGTCAATGAAGAAGAGAATCAAGACCAATTGAAACTTTTGCAGTCCCTAAAAGGAACATCAAGTCATAGGTATGCATGAACTCATTTAATATTTTTATTTGTGATAAAATGCAGTCTTAGGATACCAAAATTTTTATTTTACTGATTTGGAAACATTTTGATGGTATGTTTCTACATAAATGCATAAACACGGACATTATAGGGGAAAAAATTAAAGAACATGAATTAGAATTTTGAGTTCACTTATCAAAAAAGTTCACTGAACTGCATTCAACCCAAGGCTTTTAATCAGGTGAAATTCACCACTTTTTCTCACCACTGTAACACCACCAGCAGGAGAGTTGTATAAGCATTGCAGTAGTCAATGCTCATTGTTTCCTTTTTGCTATGGGAGGAAAAGGTGAAATTTAAATTTGTCATTTTTCTACCAGAAGTGTGAAATAAATAAGGTGAGTTGCTGAACATCCTGCACTTGTTATTTTAATGATCTAAAGAAATTCATAAACTTCTATCAAATCCAGACATCTGTAAAAAACACATAAAACCTGAGGTGACCACTAAAGCCACTTCTCTCCTCAAAGTCAACCTACCCAGTGCAAGTGTAAAATAAACTATTATAATGGCGTCTGACACACCATTCCCCTACGCCCCGAGACACATATTCAAGTAGGTTTCATTTAATGCTTTTAATGCTGCACATATTTCATATTTTTAATGCTGCACATACTTAATCTCTGATTTTTAGATTCAAAGACTAAAACTATGTCAACTCAATTTCACAGCTTTGCCACATGTGATGCTAATGGGGACCAAATATTGAAAAACTGTTTTACAAACAGAAATTTGGCATAAGAGTACATTATTCAACTTTACCATAATATATTTTGAAGCTAACTGTGCTAAATAGATTTATTAATATCTATATAAGTAATATCTAGAGTATGATTATAACCTTCCTTAGTGCCATACAGTGTCTCATTTGTCAATATAAATCAACATTAATATTGCAAACCAAGATTTTTTTTCCTCCTCAAGGTGCAGAAGATGGGTATTGCTTGGAAAGTGCAGAGGAAGAAAAGTAGATAATCCAGTATTATATCCTGCACTTAAGTGTTTGGAATCTTGCTGTATCTTCCCTGCCTTGTTCTGTCTGACAGTCCAAGTGCTACCTTCTAACTGAATGTACCTCTTCTGCTGACAGCTATTCAGAGTCTGAATTCTCATACTACAGCAACTCACTGACACAACATAATCAGTTTGCCTATTCCATATAATTCCATATAATTCTGAAAACAGAAGTGGCTAAGGCTTCTGGAAAGAACCTTCTGTCATTTATGATAAAGAAATGCATAAAGCAAGTAAAGAAAATTAAACACATCTCCACATATACTTTGTAGGCACCCCAGTGCCATGTCTGATCATTATCCTATCTCTAACTTGCTGAACTTTATAGCTTTCAGTTATTTTACACGGACTGAAAACCATTAACAGAAGCATTTCAAAGTTATCAGTAATGCTAGCACTATAATCAAGTGATTTTGGTATAAATTTATTTTCTAAATCAATACTACGTATTACACATAGCTGTCTTATTTTCATTCTAAAATCTAAGACTTACCGTCCAAACTATAAAGCCTCATCAGTGCAGCTGAAACAGCATCCTTTATCCCATATACTTCATATTTCACCCTTAATGGCATACATATATCTATATATGCATGTCTGCCAAGGTAACTCTTTCCAAGCTTAGAAAAATGTCCTTGCTGAAAAAAATAAACTGTTTTCAATAGGGGGATTATTTTCCATATTAACTCAGTATCCTAAAACCAAACTGGTCTCTAATATTGCCTTCATCCAGACAAAGATATGTCTGTCAAATGGACACACTCAGTTTTGGCTGGTTTTACATTTTAAGCTCAAAACTTTCTTCCATATGTCTTCCATACCACAGAGGACAATCTTCAGCAATCTTAAAGATGAGAGAATATACTTTAGTTGCAGGGAGTCTGGAAACAAGCCTGGATCTCACACCAAGGACTTTTCAGCACTGCTGGGCTTTAAGGACTTGACACTGAAAAAGCATGAAGATAAACCAGAGCTTGAATGTCATGAAAGAGCTAAGGAAAACAGCAACTGGATTTTTATAGAAGGTTACAGATTCTGGCTGTTAGAGAAAACAGCAAGAGGACAGTTTGGGCTCTCAAGTATCAATTGAGGGAAAAGAGGCCTCATGTTTATATGCAGTGTTTTTCACGCTATAACAAAACCCAAAAACTTTCAGGTAACATCTGAATGAGCTCTTCCTTAATAACAAGAAAAGAGTAGTACCATTTAATGGACAGCAGCCACAGCTGAATTACTTTCCATCACTGCAAAGTACACTCAGAAAGTAAATTAGATATTAGTGGAAGACATATCAAAAATATGCTTCTAGATGTGTAAATTTAAAGGCTGCTAAATAAGGCTGCTAAAGACTGCCCTGAAATCTTTAAAGAAAAATCGTGAGATAATTCCTACATTTCCCAATTTGATTTGCCTGCCTTTCAATGTCAAGAGCAGCAACATAATTTACTTCTTGAAAGATTGCTCTCATTCCCTACAATACCCTTTGATTTGGATTGAGTTTTATATTGATAAAAAAATATTTATCTGCATCTGGACTGTCTTGCCTATAAGACATAGAACTAAGCCTCAGGATTTCTTGTCATTAAAAGACTCTGTTAGGACCAATAGGAACTTCCAATATTCATGTCCTGGTTAAAATCAAGCTCAGGTAGGTATACTGTCTCCATCAAAAAACTTTCCTACAGTTTCAATTACACATTTTATACAACAATAAAGTTCAAAACCAAAGCTGAATAGTGCTCCTCTTAAATAACAGCTGTATTTTTACACCCCGTATTCAATTTTTGGTAGACTTTTTTAATCTTTCAAATTGAAAACTGTTATACAAATTTGATCTACTGCAACTATAAAAGAACTGTAAAGTAGCTACAGTTTTTCATAATGTTAACTATCATCTATTTAATACATTTTATGCTTTCTGAAGGATATAACTTTTCCTCATATTGCAGAGAAGGAGGGTTGTTTTATGAATATAAACAATATTTTTAGCTTTATACCTTCAGTGCATCTGAAGCTTTAAAACTAGTCTAGGATTTTATTGAGCAGAATCAGCAGGAATAATAAATCAGTGATACTGCACTGTGCAAGGCCCCATCTGCACCAGGGACCTAAAGAGGGCTGCTGAGAGGCAGAATAGCTACAGTACTGGACTACTGAGAGAAATCCCACTGTTTAGCTACATTGTGGGATAGCTGTAATAGCTGTAATTAGCACAAAGCCCTGTGGATAATGAATTTTATTCACACCTGGGTTTTGAACCTGTAAGGTTAGAAGAAAAGTGCCAGCAATCCTCTCTTCCTACCTCGTGTCTTGACTTAGAGCCTGCAACAGAGTTGTGTGGCCAGAATAGCACAACTGAATGCATCCTAGAAACTGCCTATTTCTACAGAATTGTAACAGTGATGACTTTCAGGTGTTGTCCTCCAGGAAAACACAGAGAGAGGGAAAATAGTGCAAAACTATACATTGTAAAAAATATCCCCTCTGGACCACATTAAAAGTCACTGCAGCAGAGTTTTTGCACTTTTCTGTGCTAGCAACTGAGATCTCAGAAGGTAGGAACTTTCAAAAATTAATTTGATACTTTTCTTTCTTTTTTCAAAAGCATACTGTTTATAAATCATGAAAAAAAGAAAAGAGAAAGAGATAAAAAGGCAAATAAATGCCCGTTCTTTAAATGTCAAATGTAGAAAAACCCTTCAAATAATATCTTAGCTATAACCTCTTCAGCTCAGTAAATAGTCCAGTTCTACGCAATTGAACAATCTTAACAGGTGAATTTCTGACTGTACACTTACTCAATTTAAGTTGAATCCTTATTTTATGCTCTTTTAAAAGCATAAAATAAGCTCATGAGCCAATATAAAAAGTGCAATTAAAGTTCCTCTTGTTCTGAAATTGCTGTAGCTAGCAACCTTCATTTGCTCTCCAGAATTTCAGGGCAGCGTTCCCTAGACACTATCGGAAGGTCTGCATAAAACTCAGTCTCCAAAGTGTTGTAATTCCATCAAGTACTAGAATACAAAACATTAATGAATGAAGCTTTAGTCAGTGCCCTCTCATGCAAAACTAATACAGATACAGATTCATCAGAACACCTCAGAAGTTTCCTCTTTCTTTACTTCCTTTACTACCTTCTAAATTTCCTGTTTTCTTTGCCTTCATGTTAATTGTTACATGTTCATTGTTAACATGTAATTGAAATACTGGCAGACCACTCCATGAGCAACACAATTTTTCCAGATACTTAGTCAGCCTGACCACTAATGCCCAGACAGATGTGAATTAATAGGGTGGTTCAGCATCCAGAAGCTTTGACTTCAAAAGGCCCAAAAGCCTGAATTCATAAAGCTGTCTTTGGGAACCCGTCTCAGTCACATGAGGGGCTCCAATGTGCTCTGCAGAGATCATATGGCAATGTCAGCAGATGAATAAGCACTTTGGACATTCCAGTATCTCCAACACCAAACATGGAGGCTGGGGCAGCCAGACTCCTAACTTATAACTCAAGTTCTTCAAGATAGCTGAGACAAGTGTGGATTTAAATTCCCAGAACCAGATCCCCTGGAAAATTATCATGTTTATTTCTTAACTGCATAAGATTGACCTGACCTGAACAAGAAAATTTCTGCCAAAAAGACCAGGCCAACTCTGAGGAATATCCAAAGAATTCAAAATTGTGACATTCTCACCAGAAACTGGTCATGGTCGTCACTGTCCTTGGCTTTCTTGGTTAAGAGACAGGATTTTTCATCCCTTCTCACCTTCAGAGACACATTTCACAGAACAAGGAGCAATATCTATGAGATATTCCTGTACTCCTTTTGTCTGAGAACAAGACCATGAAAGACAAAAATTTAGCAGCAGCAGCTCTCTTTTGGGAGACAGTGACAACAATGTGGCAGTTATACTGTCAAAGGCCTTTTCATCTTATTTGAGACTGACTCCATCCTTCTTTCATTTCCAGGACAACAGCTAAAGCAATGAAGGAAAATTACTGCCTTTTCTCATCCTATCATCTTCCAAACATATAGCTGCCTGTGCACTTCATGGCAATAGGAAAAAAAGTAATTGCAACCACTGTAAATTTTTTAGGCAAAAATGAATGGCATTTTCCAAGGCAGGGACAAATGTGGTGCTCCCTTTACAGACACATTAGCAATGTTTACCCTGAACTCCAGAAATGTTATCAAATGACCAGAAATGAAGTTCTGCATTACATAGTAAACAGCTGACCCTAATACGTAATATGTAGTTGTGATGTATTATTTCATAAGACTCTTCTTCAAAATATCGTTTGCCAAGTTCCCTTGGTTGCAAAAGCAGTGATAAGATAAGATCCAGTCTTTTGCCCTAAGCATCAGGCAGTAATGGTATCATTGTCATCTACTCCTTCCACAAGTGCATTAACCTACCTTGAGGATTCCTTCACACACTTCAGAGATGATGAGAATTCTCTTTTGGAAATAATCTTTAAGGACCATCAACACTTCCTTTTCTAAGAAAGACAAGCCCCTTTTCCCCCAGTTTTCAAGGCTGCATCTTTTAAAGCTAAAGCTTTTACACACTTCCTATTCTACAACAATAAGCTCCTGTCCCTTAGCTTTTGGAAAATGGAAAATCAGAAGCATATTAAATTTCAGGCTAACACTCCTGTGAAGACATTTGCCAGTATAACTCACAGCATATGCTCAGCTTTATCCTAGTAGAGAACAGTGGGGAGAATTTAAGCTTTTGTTAATAATGATCTAACTTTTTATCCAAATATTTGTATGGAGCATATCTGAACACCTAGGCACCTCCCATGGATCTCTAGTCTCTTTAATTCAAATCATTCTCATGTTACTGTTTACATTTTTACTTTTGTCTCATACTGCATACATACAGAAGTCTCTCAAAATCCAGGCAGCCCTTCAAAAAAATCAAATTAAAGGAATTTGGGTAAAGATAATAATTGATAGTTTAGGAAAATCAGCTGAGACTGGTAAAGGCCCAAGGCTGGTAAAGCACCTCCCACTCAGAACATGTCAGTGTAATCTGACTAACTTTATATTCTTTATGCTTTTTTTTTAATCTGAAAATTTAATTAAATGAGAGTATGTTCAGTGATCAACAAATTCACAGAATCATAGTGCCATTTAGGTTGAAAAAGACCTCTAAGAACTCTGAGTCCTATCAAAACGTGAAGAAAGACAATATTTTTATGGCAAACTTCAATATGAAGATATCCTGATTATTCCAATCACTGGTTTTAAAGAGGAACAGATTAAAGTCACAATGTAATGATGAGTAATGATGAGCACAAAGAGATATTCCTCAGATGAATAACTGGTGTCTGATATAAATTGTCCTGCCTTTGCAACATGCTCTTAAAATTCAATCTGTAAATTACATCACTATAATCACTGTTAGGTATTAAGGTCACTTGTACTAGCAATCACTTAGCTGAATAAACAAACCTGAACTTGTATTGCACACAAAACTGGTTTTAGTTCTCCCTGTGGAGT
Organism: Eulacestoma nigropectus; assembly: GCA_013397775.1. Classification (NCBI taxonomy): domain Eukaryota; kingdom Metazoa; phylum Chordata; class Aves; order Passeriformes; genus Eulacestoma; species Eulacestoma nigropectus. Next base: position 18,233 of record VZTE01001293.1, on the reverse strand, counting down.
CACAGGAACTGTTTGGAGGGGCATGGAGGGGAAGAAGGGGTGGATCTCTGGAGGAACAATGTGCTATTAATTTTAACTTTATATAACTTAACTACCTAAATATTTAGGGATCAAAATACAGCCAATACAACATAATTAACATTAAAATTTTAAGTAGTACAAAGATAATACTAACTTTATTTCTCATTAAAAACTTACAGATTTTAATGGCACATAGTGGACTTGCTATTTGGAAACACTGTATTTTAAAATCTTCACAAGCCATTTCCAAAATGTAAAAAAAATCCTTGTAAGTATTAATTTTAAAACTGCTGGATTGCTATTCTCTCTTATTCTTATAACAAATAGAGAGAAAATCCAGGGCCTACAGTACATATATGCTATGTTTTTAATTAAAAAATAAATAAAAACAGTCATGGAAACATCTCCTTGTTTTGTGCTAATGTACTGACAATACACAAAATCCCAGTTAACACTGAGATAGGCACTAGAAGAATGGCTGTTAGCTTCATTATTAAAGTCCATTTCCCGAGGACTTCAAAAGTATTTTCCTTATGATAAGGAGTGATAAATAGGCACTCAAATTATTTCTGTAAATCAGCCAGAAAACCTCCCAGTGACTTCAGCAGATTTTGAATCAAGCATTCAGATCTCAGCTGTTATACATTTTCTGCATCTTTTCAATGAGCAATGATGGCTTTCTGTTCTGAAAGCCAAATGTATCTTTGTCTTTTCCCTCACAAAAGATCAGAACCCTATAAGCACCATCTGGACTGTTTCTTTGTATAATCTGTAGATTATGCAGATATAGACTTCAAACACAGACAAGAAAAATCCTATTGTAGCAGCAGCAACTGGCTGGGATCCTCATCCAGGAGTGCTTTGAAGTCAAAGGAGCTGAATCAGGCCCTCCATATGCCTTGCATAGTAAAATAATTGAACCTATTGTGCCAGTTTATACATCTCATAATTGCATAGCTGTTACCTTATGTCAGCTTTCTCACATAAACTCTTACCTCCAAGGCATGCACCCATGGCCAATGAGAAGATTAATGGTTTCATAGGCAAGTTAACATCTGGATCTTTACTCAGATTGAGAAGTACAGGAATCTGTGGTTCAAGAAGAAAAGAGAGAATCAGAAGACATTATCCAAACATCAGCACATAATAAGTAAAGTTCATTAAAGGAAACAACTTAAACTACCAGTCAGTCCAAAGAGTAACGTGGTGGCAGAGGGGGAGGGAATGTTTTTGTTCTTGATGTTGTTTTCCTGAAGTAGTTTCTTTGCATCATATGCTTGATCTATACTCATTTTGCCCACTGACTGTGCTAGTCCCACAGCTGAGGAGAAGCTATTTACATTAGGCCAAACCTGACACAAGTACTGCTAACAAAACTGAGGCTGTCTTTAGGTTTTGAGTGACTTCCATGAGACCCTTATAGGTATACAAGGAATTGACAGTGACTATAAATCAATACCCCTTTCATTTCTTGAAAGCTAAAGGACAGAGATGTATCTCCTCTTCTTGCTGGAGATGACGGTAAAAGATGCCAGGACCTTCACAGTGAAGATGGTTGTAGATCATGAATCAGTAACCAAAAAATGATAAATCCTTTTTGTAATCAAAAGTATCTGATCTGTTAGGGAAAATTGAGAAAACTCCATTTGGCAGGCTTCTGAATTCATAAGCAGATCAGAGTTATTTTACTTCTTATTTCAACATTATGTTTGCCAGAGAATGTGGATTTAGTTCACCAGGAAATATTTGCAAATGGTTTAATGCCAGCCAGCAAATAAGCACCATGTAGTTCCCATCTCATACCCCCCCATACCTCCCATTAGGGGGAGAGGAGAATCAGGAAAAAACATTAAACCTTATGGGTTGAGATAAAAACAGTTTAATGATGGCAAAAAAATTTATAACAATAGTTAATAATTATCCTGATAGTAAGTAAAGTTATGATTATATAAATAATAATATTAATGAAAATAAGAGACAGAGAAAGGAATAAAATTGAAGATAAATAAATGATGCATAATACAATTGCTCACTACCTGCTGCCCAGTCCATCCCCCAGAAGCAATTGGTGACAACTGGACAATGCCCCACAGTTTATCTATTGAGTGTGACATTCTGGGGTATGGAATATCCCTTCGGCCATCTTGGGTCAGCTGTCCTGGCTATGCCTCCTCACACACCCTCCAGTTTCTTGTGCTCCTGCTTCCTGGCACGGCATGGGAAACTGAACAGTCCTTGACTGGGGATAAGCACTTCTTAGCAACAACCAAAACATCAGTGTGTTATCAAGATTATTCTTATAGTAAATCCAAAGCACAGCACTGTAGCAGTTATTACTATGAAAACTAATTCTATGCCAGCCAAAACCAGTATGGGCTGTTTTATGAATTTCATTTAATTGCTTTAACAAATAAAATAAAATAAAAGCAAAAAAACCCTGAAAAGTGAAATAAGATTTGTAGGAAGGCATAATAGATTTCATTAGGAAATTGGTATAGAGCCCAAAAATACAGCTGGCAGGCTTTCTAACCAGATCTAGCACCAGTTCTCAGCCAGTAACATTCTTCAAAGCCAAACAACTTCACCTTAGTTCAGAAAAATGGTTTGAGTTCAACACAATTTTGTAACCACTCGGTTTGAAAGAATGGTGTAATCGGTACCTGAAGAGACAAAGTTATTGGGAAGGGGAGAGATGACAATAATCTTCTCCTGTTTTTAACATGTACAGAGGTTTATGGGACCAAAAGGGAAAGAGAAAGAATAAGCAAATGTGGAACAGTAAGACATGAAGCAGGAAGAGATTTGAGAAAATAACTGTAATATGCCTTAAAATTGATGCTTTCTCAGAGTCTAGGAGTTTCGGTAGTGAATAGAGTTACGACATTTAATCCTCCAATTTGTCATTTTAATTTATTTCACAGTTCACCCTCAAAGGGTATGATGTCTTTTGCTTCCTGAAAAATGCTTTAACTTTGATGGCTGAGTGATGCTCACCTTTATTGACTGCATGTGTTCTTTTGGTATGGAGCAATATATAGGTTTTATGAACAATTACAACCCTTCCCTCATTCCTCCCACCAGTGGTGCTACTCATCCCTCAAATCCTCTTATTGATTAGCCTACATAAGCTAATTTCTAAACAATTTTTTTTTAATTTTACATTGCCTTAAGATGTCTATTTCTATTTTAAGGCCTAAAGAAGGCTCGGCATGCCCAACATCTTGTCTGTTTTTGCATGAAACAGTAAAGAAAAATTTCATTTCTCATCACAAATTTTATTTCTCTCAAACTGTCACAGCTAGAACATGATATGCAACGCAAAACTAAGTTATATTTATTTAAAAACAATTTAGTGTTTCAGCATGTCTTGTTGAGGTCAGTCCTAAAGCTGTTGCCAGACACCTCCAAGTGAAGAGCAAATAATGCCCCACACCCCACCAGTGCACTAGATACACAGAGAGGAGACCAGAGGAGAGGCACTGGTACTGGTCTATCAGCGAGCGTCTCCTCCTGGGACAGCAGCAGACTCACAAAGAGTGAAACCCTCTCAGCTATTTCTGCTTTCCAAAAATAACACTTGTAAAACTAATCGCACACACCCCCATAGTGCAAGAAGAGTAACTTAAGCAAGTTACTGGGTCCTATAGCTGTGCAGTGCAATAGAATTCAGCAGGTCAAGAGTGGCCCAAAAATGCTGGTTAATATTCAAGGATCACCTCCTCCAAGCTCAGAAGCACATCCTGACAAAAAAGAAATCAGGCAAAAATGCCAGGAGGCCTACATGGATGAAAAAAGATCTCCTGGACAAACTCAAACGTAGAAAAAAAGAAACTTACAAGGACAGGTATCCTGGGAGTAATACAGAGAGATTGTACAAGCAGCCAGCATTAAGGTAGGAAAGCTAAAGCCCTGATAGAACTAAATCTGGCCAGAGACATCAAGAGCAACAAGAAAAGCTGCTGTAGGTACCTTAGCAATAAAAAGAAGACTAGGGAAAATGTGGGTCCTTTCCAAAAGGAAATAGGAGACCTGGTTATCTGGGACATGTGGAAATGGCTGAGGTACTCAATAACTTTTCTGTCTCAGTCTTCACCAGTAAGTATTCCAGCCACACTGCTCAAGTCACAGAAGGCAAAGGTAGGGACCAGGGGAATGAAGAATCACCTGCTGTAGGAAAAGATGAGGTTTGAGACCATTTAAGGAAACAGAAGGTGCCCAAGTCCATGGGACTGAAGAGATATATCTGCAGGTCCTGAGGGAACCAGCTGAGGAAGTGACTAAGCATCATATTTGAGAAGTCATGGCAGTGTAGTGAAGTTCCCAATGACTGGAAAAGGGGAAACATAACCCTCATTTTTAAGAAGGAAAAAAGACCTGGAAACCTACAGGCCAACCAGTCTCACCTCAGTACCTGGCAAAGTCATAGAGCAGATCCTTCTGGAAAGTATGCTAAGGCAAATGGAAAACAAGGAAGTGACTGATGCCATCCAACATGGCTTCACCAAGTACAAACTATGCCTGGCAAATTTGATGGCCTTCTCCCAAGTCAGAGAGGCATGGATGTAATGGACAGACCACTTGGTGGATAAGGAATTGACTGGATGGCCATACTTAAAGAGTTGTGGTCAATGGCTCGATGTCCAAGTGGAGTCCATTGACAGGTGTCATTCTTCAGGGACTTATATTGGGACTGGTGCCATTTAACACTTTTGTCATCAACATGGACAAAGTGTTCAAGACCAGGTTAGATAGGGCTTTGAAAAACTTGGTCTAGTGGAAGGTGTCCCTTCCCATGGCAGGAGGGTTGGAGCTGGACGGTCTTTAAGGTCTTCCAACCTAAAGCATTCTATGCTCCTATGATACTGTCCGGTTCATCTATTTGTGCAAAATATGAACGAAACAGCAATTCACGCTGTTATTGTAGGGATTCATTGCTGCTCTACACCATGGCACTTCACAACACACACTTTGCTAAGAACTGGCTGTGGCAATGTCTTCTGTGAAAACTGCAGAGAATACGCATTAATAGAAAACAAGCTATTTGTAGCTTCCCAAACTGTTGATGATTGCTCTGTCTCTGCAGACAGCTACAGCCTAGTCTTACACTTTCATCAAGCAGTGAAATTCAGGACATCACAGAAAACTCCAGAAGGGCAGAAGGCAAGGAAAATTCAAAAATTAAGCTGGCATTAAGAACACGAGATACATATTAAACATTCAGCACTGCAAGAGAAAAGCGTCCAATAGTTCTAGAGGCAATAAACAGTGGGCCAAAAATTATTTACTTTCTAAATAAGACCTGTCAGAGACTAAGTCACCTCATCAGCCAGATGGTTCATTGAAATTTTTTGTTGCTCTATATTGAGGAAATAGTATTTAAACTCAGGTAAAACAGGGATTTACTGTGGCTGTCTTTTTACTTCTGGTAATAAAAGAAAAATACAAACAGATGGTTTCAGCATATATAGCTGATAAAACATGTCAATTAAACTAAAGAGCATACTGGTAATAACATCATGTCACCTAAAATTCTAAGAGCAGAAATTCATGGCTATTTAAATGACAATACTAGGAAAGTCCAGGCCTTAAAAATTAGTAAGTCCGCCTGTCAAAGAATGTCATTGAGAGTTTAGCCTATTGAAAAAGGAAGAGAAATATCAGAGGTTTAATGGAATGACACATAGAGCATCAGTAGAGCATCAATACATTTATTCTGCAGACAAAGCTGGATATGCAACATGAAAAAAACTCTTGCCATTCAAAAATTAAAATGTGAGAAATATAATAGCCAAGCTCCTGTTTTATGAATTTTTCATGATAGAACATTATCTGGGTGTTTTTTAAGCAACTCCCAGGTGTATCTATATATATTAGATTCACTGCTGGCAATACAGCATTTTACATACAGTCCGAGTTCACAGAGTTTCCCACAAAGTATTTCTCAACCTCAAAATTTGGGACACTGAAACTGCAAAAGGAACCAGTTGTATCAGCTGAATGTTCACAAGCCCAGGGAGCATGATGGGATTCATCCCAGAGCACTAAAGAAGCCTGCAGATGTTATGGCAGAACCCTTACTGATAATCTACCAAAGGTCTTGGGAACCTGGGAAGGTCCCTGCTGGCTGGCAGCATGTCAGTGTTATTCCAGTTTACAGAAAGGGTATGAAGAATGACCCAGAGAACCACAGACCTGTTAGTCTAACCTCAGATCCTGGAAAAAATATAGAGATTATAGTGGGTACTATTGAAAGGCATTTAAAGAGCAATACAATCACCAGGCACACCCAACAGGGGTTGATAGTGGGAAAGTCCTGTTTAACTAATTTGATATCTTTCTATGATAAGTCACCCTCCTCGTGGATGAAGGGAAGGTAGTGAATGTAGTTTTTCTGGATTCTAGGAAGGCTTTTGATATTGTTCATCACAGCATCCTTCTGGACAAGCTGTCCAGCTGTGGGATGAGCGGGTTCACAGTGCACTGGGTGAAGACCTGGCTGAAGGGCAGAGTCTAAAGTGTTTCGGTGAATGGGGTTATAACTGACTGGTGACCAGGCATCAGTGATGTTCCTTAGGGTTCTAGGGCCAGGTCTGTTCAAAATATTTATCAACAATCTAAAAACAGGAGTTGAATGCACCATTAGCAAGTTTGCTAATGATACAAAACTGGGAGGTGCTGTTGACCCTCTTGAGGGACTATATGAAAGTCCTTGAGCATGTCCAGAGGAGGGCAACAAAGCTGGTGACAGGGCTGAAAGGTATGTCCTATGAGGAGCAGCTGAGGACTTTGATTTGGTGCAGTTTGGAGAGAAGAGGGCTGAGGGGGTGTTTACATTACTCTCTACAGCTTTCTGAGGAGGGGAAGTAGAGATGGATGTGCTGAGCTCTTCTCCTGAGATCCAGTGACAGAATACAGGGCAATGGCTCAGAGCTGTATCAAAGCATGTTCATACTGGACATTAGGAAGCATTTCTTTACTGAAAGGGTGGTCAAACACTGTAAAAATGTTCCTAGAGAGGTGGTCAGTGTCCCAAGCCTGTCAGGGTTTAAGAGTCATTTGGACAATGCCCTTAACAACAGGCTTTAATTTCTGGTCAGTCCTGATTTGCTCAGGCAGTTGTACTGGATAATTGCTGCAGGTCTCTTCCAAGTGAAATAGTCATTGTGTAGTTCTACAATACTTTTTTACAGTACATCTTTTACTTGGTGACAAGAAATGATTGATTTTCCTATCACTTGCAGATAGCTATCACAGTTGCCGGGCATGCTTATGCAAAGAAATGCAATAAACACTCACTCATGCAGACATCTATTTAATTAGGGAGCTGGATCTTCACTTTTCAATTTAAAGGGAAGGGAAAAGTCCTGGGATTAAAGTTCATTGGGCAATTTTCAACCCCCTCATCTTGTTTTGGGGCAGTTCATTATCTTTGCATACAGGACAAATTATTTGAAATAAGCAATTAGAAGATAGTTCGAAAACTGTTTTGTCTTCACTCAGTTCCAATGCTCTATTTTAATTTAAGAAAAACAGAATTTTGGCAAGACAGAAACAATATAAGTACTGAACCTATGATGAGCTAAGTGCACACAGAAACTCATTCCATTGTTTCTTGTAGGCAATTCTCTTTGTACAGCACCCTCTGTAGCAAAAAATATGTGCTGTATTCTGCCCTCTTCACAGAGTTTTCAGTTCAGCAACTTCCATACATGAATTCCATATGGTACTGACATTTTTGATTGTGGGTTGCACCAGATTTACCCTTGTCTAGAGCAGAGAAGAATTTGACCAACAACAGTGTTGCACTGGAAAGGTATTTTCAGGGTAAGGTACTTCAAATAATACACTGATCTGATTTTTGTAGTTTCAGAATTTTTTAGTTAGAGAGAAGTCTTCTCCATGTTGCTGAAGGCTGCTGAAAATCATTGATACATTCATTTTGTTTAAACACAGGAATATTTTGCACTTTAAAATATACCCATCTTAAAATAACTGAAAATATTTATGTTTTGTTCTTAAGACTGCAGATAATGTGTTGTGTTTTAGGATAAGGAAGAATCCTAATTTGCCTACATAGATACACAGAGTCTCTTGAAAATGCCTAGAATTTTTTCTAGGAAACCATTTTCCTTATTGGTTTTCATTACTTCAATTCATAAAATAGTTTATTTTCTAGAATTCTGTGTAATGCTGGCTCAGATATATTCATATTGTAATTCCCTTTCTAAAATATCAGTCTTCAGTTTCCACTTTTCACATCCTCTTAAGGTAAGTTAACTGACTGTTAAGTCTGCCATAAATTTTAATGCTGTCAAATCTGATACTTCACATGAAGCAGTCAAATTTATCCAAACACAGATAAAGTGAAACTTTTAGTCTCAAGATCCATTAATTAGGCATTAATTTTTTTTTTTTCTATATACAAAGCAAGTCATTATGAATCTGATTATCTCACTAGTACAAACACAGAAACTGAAAGGAAATTTTGGACAACCATACATCACTTTGATTTTTTAAAGGAAACACAACATCACAGTTACAGAGCTATCTGCAGGTTTTTCTGGTTTGATTCTCTTCAGCTATGCACCTAAGTCAAGACTCAGGCTCTAATGGAATTTTGTAATTCTTCCATTTCTTAGGTAGTTCCTGGGTCAAAACACAACACATAACAGAAAATTGAAAGAGTTGGAGCTTCATATCTATGGTGCCTTCAGCCCAGGGGTGCAGTCACCTCACATATAAGACTGTCCTCTCTCACCTCAGTTCTGAGTTACTATGCTGGTTGCGCAGCCCATCCCCTCTCCCTGTTCCAAGTCTGGATGACATGCACTGTTTATTGTTTTAGGGGATGAGTGGAAGACCTTATCCAGCAGCACAGAGGCAGTGTTGGAGACACCTCATGAATGAACTGATGACTGTCTTGTTGAAGCTTCCCACCCATGAAGGAACAAAACAGTATAACTTTCCAGACACTCTTGCAATTGCAGTAGTTTTTTCCACAGTCAGCTGGGGGCTCACAACCAGAAAAACTGGGACTGGCAAGACTGCCTCATCCCTGGAATATGGGACAAAAATCACGGTCTTTCTAATGCAGAAAAGGCATCACAAGCATCCTTGACTGTGAACTGCCACCAGACCTTTCATCATCTCTGCATGATACTTGAGGAACTCATGTACAAGCCAAACAAGTCATTACCCCATGAGACTGGTTTCCCTTAACTACTATTGGTCAGTGGCAAAGCCTCTACAGGCAGAGGTCTGTGATGCCATCCTCCAAACACTCTTCCCTCAGTCAGAGAACATAGCTGATATCTATGAAACTGCCCAGATTTTTGTATCTCTGGGTTCGGTAAACTGAAGGAACTTGATGGATTCCACATCCCTACCCAGTACCTGGTCCATCAAAGCTATGACTAATGAAAAATGCAAGAGAGATTGATCCATTGTCATGACATTGGTTCACCACTGAAGGAGACTTAAGGGGACCTGGAGGGATTCAGTACATCTGTCTTTCAATATTATGAGTGCAGGCTCATTTGTGAAGCTGGAACCTTTTCCCAGGAAAGGACAGGATCATTCGTGGCTACATCATAGCAGGTGCTCCATACTCCTATACCACTAGGGAATGTCAAACCAAATTCATATATAGAAGTCCCTGATTAGTGAAAAGTCATTCTACAAAAGATTTGGGGTCAATATATTTAATACCCCTCATCAGAAGTTCATAACTTCGGCACATATGCGAATAATAGCCTTCCAAAATGAAATACTTCTTGTTTTAACAGTAGGAACAAAGTACCAAAGAAAGACAAAGAATTTTAAATGGAAGTTTAAAGATCTTGGCACTTAGTTACTTAGGAACATTCTGTAAGGATTTTCTAATGAAGAACGACAAAGAATAAAGTGCAAGCTTACTAACTGAACTAGATGAATCTCAACTTTAGTTTGCAAATAGCACATTAATGTCTTAAAAACTCAGCTAATGACTGCTTTTACATAGGTGAGAATATGCCTGCATTTTTCTTCCTGTCTCTTCTCTCTGCCTAATAAATAAAAATGAAAAAATTATAGCAGTCTCTTAGATTCATCCCAGAACAGAATGAGAAAAAATATAAATCTGAAATAGCTTAAAATGATGACAAGGATCCCTTCCTGTCCATCTGTATTTGCCACCCTCAAAGATACAAAAGAAATGGTCTTCAGGCATCCCAAAGGATTCTTGCATTTCATTCTCTTTTCCCAAAACATACTCCTTTGGCTGATATGCATGTAGGTGCTGTTTGGTATTGCTCCAAGCCAATTTTTATAGACTAGCTGGATTTGAGGCAAAAATCTTCTAAGCAAAGATTTCTGCATTATTGCTTAATAGTCCTCAAGCATTTGCTGGGAGGTGACTCATCCCAAAACAATCTTTCCTTTCATGCCTATTGCTTGCAGTCTGTTGTGGTTAAATCAATATAATTTCACATGAAACACTATGGTAATCAAAGCAAAATACCATATTAAGATATATTTATAAAGTAGTTACAAATCCACCCAATTTGTTATATGCCCTATAAGAAGTGTCTTAAACCTTGGCACAGGTTAAGAGTGGACATGAACATCCAATAATGGACAAAAAAAGATGAAGAAAAAATACACTTAGCCGAGAAAGACCTGTAACAATGAAACAATAGTATGGTATAATGAATGAAGGAATGATCACAATTTAAACCTAGAACTTGATTAAACAAACCTATCTGAGCATGCCCTAATTTGTTATAATTTGATACTTTTCTGATATTAAAGCTTAGCTTGCTGACAAGCATTTGTTATGCTTAACATAATTTGGTAGTTTTTAAACTAATTACATAAGTAAGGTAGCAATAAAAGGTTCGAGTGTTAAAAAAGCATTAGCATAACTACTCAGCACATAGAGGAAAAACATTGATAGCAGTGGATGGATAGTGACAGTTTCCATCAAAAACATAATTTTATTTTTCAAGTATATATGTGGATATAAGAGAGGAAAGTGCAAAAACGCAGCCAAAACAGTGCCTCTGGTCCCACAGGTACCTGCAGCAATGGCCAGCTAGATACCCTAACAGTATGAGTTAGTTTCTAATACTGATTCAATCTCAGAGGATAAAGTAAGCTACAGCACAACAGAGGTCAGGAAAAAAAAAAAAGTGAAAAAACAGCAAATTGTAATCAGTAAGCTCAGCTCCCTTGCCTGCACCTGGAGGAGGATGTGCAGTGCTGCACAGACCTTACCATTGTAGCTGTGAAGGGGATGTTGTCAATCACAGAGGAAGCCAAAGCAGACACCCAGAGCACTAATATGATGGCCACTGCCAAGCGCTGATCCTCAGGAACCACCTGGAATTGAGAGAGAGAAAATTATAACTTGGAGATCAGTGTTGCTCTGTGTCCCCCCCACAATATAATTGCATGTTCTTTACAGCTTCAATTTACTGACATTTATCATTCCTTTAGGCTCTGAGATAGGAACGGCATCTTAGATAAAATAGCCTAACATTTATTAGCACAATTACAGTTCTTCTTCCAAGAAAACTTGAACAAATAGAAGTACAAAGATTGATATTTCTAATACTCAGCTTTCACACAAGAAATACACTGTGCAACTGTGAATTTTGACCTTTAGCTGTTTATACTTTTTGCACTTTTGCATTTTTGGAGTTTTTAGACTATAGAAAAAGCTTCTCTACTGCATTTCTGGCTATGTTTATTCTGGCTGGGGACAGATATATACATATTAAATATCACCCATGCCAAAATATGACATGCTTTCTTGACATTGCTGATGGAGGAATGCAATCATTAACATCAAATTCAAAATAAAAGTATTACTTATTGTTCTACTGGAGCAAAACTATTTTTCTTACCTGTTAAAAGATTATAAATATTTTAAACACACCTTTATTAACAAAGCTGTCTGCTCTCCTATATAGTCTATTAAGTGCAGATGAGCCAAAGCCTGGGGAAAAAAAAAAAAAGACATTGATATCAACTAATGAAGTGCATGATGTACTTACCTTTTTTTTTCACTGGATGTAAGAAAATGCAGCCATTTCTCCCCATTTACAAGATATTGCTATTCAACTCATGTAGCTTCTGTAGAAGTAATTTTAGGCAAGAAAAGACACAGCAGAAGTTGATGACTATTTGTAGAAGTGAGTTAGTTGCAATGAAATGCCTCGTAGGATTACTCAAGAGCATGGGACACAGGATCAAAGAATGGCTGAAATTTAAAGATGGCATTGTTCAGTGGATATGTGTCTTCTGAAAACCTGAATATAACTGATTTTAAACCAACTTCCCCAAACCCACAGTATAGATAGAAGTAGATCATGTGTTTCAAAGGTCAGATGAAATCAGGCATCTCATGCTCAGTCTCAGATGAAGAAACAGGAAAACAAATCATGTTTCTGTTTTATGGCTTTCTCAGACACGTTCCAAAAAACCCCAAAAACCTACAACAAAAACTACCAAAACCAGTATTCATCTGCTAAAACCAGGACAGAGATCTTGGGTGAATGGGAATTGGCACAAAGGCAGCAGCATCTGAAAGGCAGCAAATCCAGCTCTCCAATGCCCAAGTTAGCCATATGAACTAAGGAGATGACCCCTGTAAGCACTGGGCCCCAGGACAGCCTGGATCAGAGTGCTCTATCCTCCCTGTGAGAACCATTCCCATTTGTACAGGACATTTAGATAGCATCCCATGGTGCTACCACAGGTGAAAAGACATAGGAAGACTTCAGCCTAGTGGTGTTGACTCTGATCTCTCCTTGGGCACACAGAATACAGACTGAGTCTTCACACCCAAGGACAGTGACCTATTCCCTTGACCCACAAGGTAAAAGGGTGATTTTAACTCATGAGTGCTAGCCTTTAATTCACTTTGGTTTTGTTTTCTTCTCTTGTAGGCATGAAGAATGAAGTACTGTTTTCAGGTTTAATAAGGTATATCTATTTTATGACTTCTCAGATTCTCAGGGGAGAAAATCACATCATTTTTTGTTTAGCCTAGACCACACTGGTTGGCTTGCTTTCATTTTTTTCTGTCAAGTAAAAGAATCAGTCAGCTGCAATACCTCACTTACTGACATCAGTCCCTCACAGAGCTGCAGGAGTCAGTATTCACACAACACAGCTCCATATAACCCTCACACCTGGCAGTCAGACAGAGCCCTTCAAAGAGTGCAGTGGGAAAAAAAGCATTCATCTCGCATGCTGTCAAATTCCATGACAGATGCAGACAAAGATCCTAATAGGCGTCGAATGATGTGGTATAGGACACTGTCTTGTCAGTGACTAAGGTGCTTTCATTCAGACTGGCAATTCCTGTAGCTGCAGCTCGACTGGACTGATAGTGGTTTGGGTATCACCACATAGTAAATTTGGCCCAGAAATATTTTTTTTAAAACACATCAAACAAGAAAAGGTTTATCCATAATTAAAGACACAGCATGCAGAAGACAAGCAGCAAAACTTTTAAATACGTGCACATACCCCATACACTTTTAAAAAAAGAACATTTTTCCATTACTTTCGCTTCCCAGAAGAAAGTTTCCTAAGAAATTAGGTCTTGTTGGCGATTTTAAGTTACCATTTTCTTTCTAAGCTATCCGTGTTGTTTTATCAACTCAAAGGTTATGACAGTAACTTTTTAAATATATATAAAAGCAATATTCTTAATGAATGGCAATAGTTTTTGTATCATTGCTTTGTGTTCACACTTCAAAATAAACTTTTAAACAGCTAGTTGTCAGCAATTAGAGCCCAGACTTACATTCAATTAATATTGCTGCCTTATTAATTATCTACTAACAGAACATATCACTTTTGAGTAACACTGAAAATCCATTCTGGAACTCAAGAAAAAGAGATGTTCAGGACACACACATCACTCCTGCAAGAGAGTCTGCAGGCAGCCCATCTTGTTAGAGATGGTGAAAATACTAATCACATAAACAATTTTAGGATGTCTCTATGATCTCCAGGCCACTTTCCTGCAAGCACCTAAGTGCAAGTCAGCAATTTGCACCCTGCCACTGTCCTCTCCTGCAGTAAACTGCACAGGGGGTCTCCTGGATATTCCTGTGTCTTCTAAGAGGAGTAAGCATCATTGCACTAATAGGTGTCTTCAGGCATACTAGTTCCTGTGTGGCAGTTCACAACACAGCTTTACTGCAGAAAAAAATCATGTGCCATTTTAAAACTAATTGAATTTATTCTAATAAACTAATTAATTTAAAATCTAATTTATGCATAAAAATTTTCATTAATCCTCTTGTGGACAGTATGTCATGATGACTGTTGTAAATAAACTCTGCCTGAAGGTATTATGTCCATTTCTACTATAAAAGTGAACAAAGAACTGTAATCCTGAGAGGCATAGAGATTTATTTTACAGAGACAGAAGAAGGAGAAAGATTTTTATAGCATGTAACAGCCACTTGTGGCTAAAAAGCAAAAAGACAGTAGTAAAGATTAATTACTCAGGGGACACAATAGAAAACAAGAGAGCTCCAAAGAATTTCCAAGTTTTTAATTGTAAAAGATGCACCAGACTGGACTGATGAAACCCCAAAGGCAGAACCTCCAAGAGCTCCCCTGTGGTTCAGGAACTCAAATCACATTTTCCAAAATGTCTGGAACTCAAATCACATTTTCCAAAATGACTTGCAGCCTAAGTCCCACACAGGTTTTTAAATGTGCCTTGTAATAGGAAAGAGAACATTTATAGTGGTAGGAAACAGCTTCAAACTGGGAACTACCCAAGCTGAAGGATCACCAAGGGTGAGCAATATGAGCTGACAATTGCTGGATGCCCTAGACCATGGAAAGATTTCTTATACTTCAACGTATATTTCTGTTTTGACCAGTTTCTTCTTGGCATTGGTAACTTAAAGGAAAGAAAAATGCCTTGGAAAGGACTGTTACCTACTAATCCAAAAGATACAGATAAAAATTAGCAGTAATATACATAGAACATTTTCTCATTCATTGTGGGGAAGAATTTAATGTATCGCATTTTTTTCTTGATTATCTGGAAGAGTTTCTTTCATGATCTTAAACTACTGTTATTCTAGGGAGCCAGGAAAAATATTCTTTCATTAGCAAACTATTCACTGGTGACCTGAGAAACCATAAAAATGAAGTTCAGTGAATTGTAATAATTGTATCCAAAGTCCAGCAGTAAATGGCAAATAAATTCCTGTGTATCTTACTATGGTATTGTGCAGTTGCACAGCAGTCAAATCACAGCCAGTCCATCCAAGTTAAAACAATAAATACATCAACGAATACAACTAACAAACTGTTACAGCAGCAGTAGACAAAATAAACATGGCTTCAGCGTTGATTCTCTATAAGAGCTAGAAAATGCAAAATTATATAGAACCTGATAAAATGGAGAACTAAAAATTGCCTATTATTGTTCTAATAAGCATACAATGAATCAATATTTTCTGATTAATTTTAGACACAGTAGCTCACAGAAAACTTCATAATAATAATAATAAGTGTTTCCACTCATCTTCTCAGAGGTTACCAGATTTTGACTTCCACTTTGGCATTAATAAGAGTTAGTTGGATTGGTTCTTGCTTCTATTTGCTTCAAACATTGTCCCTTTTACTGCTGGTGATTTTTTTTAATAGATTCCAATTTCCACATTCCTGGGATCTTTGCAATTATTGGGAGGGGAGAGGGGAGGAAAGAGGCTGTATGAGCAAATTTGTTATTACAGGCTTTTCCCAGGCTTCTGACTCAGACAATTCACTAGCCATGGAAGTGTCAGTGGTCACCTGGGTATTGTCAGCCATGTTTCTACAACATTATTATATCATTTAAACCGAACAATTAACAACTGAAAAATAGTCAACATCCTAGAAGCCTAATTAAAAAGTTAATGTGAGTATCCACATAAAAATATATCCAAATATTTGGGGTAAAAAGAAATCCTCTCAAGCTATACAAAAGCATCAAATAGGGAATAAAAGGGGATACAAACATGGATGGACTGTCGTCAAGCAGGCAAACACACAGAAACTACACAGCAAGATATCCAGGCATTTCAAGAGCAGAATATCTTTTAAATTAGCATTGCAAACTGAAATTCAGTGTTAATTTTCCTTTCAAATCACACTCCCATGAGATATCTTAGGCCATTTGGTAGCCAGCATGTAGCAGACAGCACCAGAAGCATTTTTCAACTCTGGTTTAATCTTGTTCTATTATTTTTCCTATCATTTTTATAAATAATTGTAAACAAACACATAAATACATATAAAATATCTGCACACATAGACCAACAATAAACACAGAAACTGGAATTCAAATTATAGAAAAATGATTGTGTGAGATACATTCAACAAACACACAATAAAGAGAGTGAGACCAAGTTTATAATGAAAATTTAAATATGAAAGAGGTCCAACTAACTTTCACACTCTCTAATTCCTCTCTGTATTACCATAACTAGACTTGATCAACAATATTCCAGTGGGATTGAACCAGCAGGAGGCCTCTCTCCAGGAACATAATTCACATTTGAAATTGTTTGCAATTCTTCATTGCTTTAGAATCAGAGAATATTACCTCCATGAGAACAAACAATGCTGCAAAGAAAAGGAGGGTTGCCCACTCAACTCTGTGCAATATCATCTCAAAATCATGGATGTCTGCTAGCACTAGCAGCCAAAGGGCTCCCAACATGGCAATCCAGCCTGCATGAGAGAGAGAGAGAACAATGCTTTACACTTCACAGACTTGTTATGTGCTACCAACATGTTAAGTTACAGTATTGTGATTTTCAAAGATTTTTGTCATATTTTCCTCTGACTGTAACAGGAAAAGTTCACAGACACCACAGGTTTCTGCTGTCAAATTAAAATAAAATATAAAATAAAAAAAAATTTTAAAATAATAAAAAAAAATGAATTTAAAAAAAAAAAAAAAAAAGCAAAGAAAAAAAGGTTGGGTTANAAAAAAAAAAAAAAGGCAAGTAAGACAGAGTTGGGTTATCCCAATAATCAATGGGTTTGGATCACAGAGAAACCTTTAGGTATTCAGGAATAGTGAAAGATTCTGCAGCTCCCAAAAGGCTGGCTGCATCCAGACCTTGAAGACTCAGTGGCTACCTGTTCTAGAAGATAATCAGGAAAGGAAACTCTCCTTAGAAAAGAGAGACTTAGAGCAAAAGAGGCGCTCTTGGGACATGATCTTCTGTACATCCTGAAGTGTTTTAATACACATATTTAGGTAACTAATTGAGAAAAAAAACAAATCAAATGCATCATCCGTCAGAAAATGCAAATAGCAAATCTCCTGTCCAAGCAAGGCTCACTTTCCCTCTGCACAGTTAAAACTCTTTCTAGAGCTGTTTGATCCCTCTGGTTCATTTATCTTAAAACTCCCAGATTTCCCAAAGCAGCAGAGGAAAGTAAGAACCGTCAGTTCCATCTACCATGATTTTTCAATAGCGAAGTCTTATAAAAGAAAGCAAATCTGTCTATGAAAATTAAATTAATTTTCTCTGAACATAAACGAAGGGGATATGGAAATGCACTGCCTAATTTTCTTCTGACTGTTGTCTTGGCTGTTTTCTGAATTCCATTAAAGAATAGTGGGCTTAACTCCACCTTAAATAAATAAAGATGATGGCAATTCCTGTTAGAATACTGCAAAGTAGGTATGTGCTGATTTGAAGCTAAGTAGCATAATTTTAAGTGCTATTTTATATAAACTTAAGTCACAACATTACATTTTCTCACATGCATTTTGTATGCAAGTACAACAGAATGAAGCATTAAAGAATTTCTCATTACTTCTGGAAAAATCTGTGAAAATATCTTGGTGTTATTCAACCCTTCTGTCTCCAATAATAATGAATCAACTCAAATTGATTGTTGTCTCTATATGGAGATAACAATTAATCACTACAGCTAATGATATATTATAGAATTGCAGAAGAGGTGGATGGAGCCAGGCATTTTCTAGCACCATGAGTGTTATCAGCACACATTAGCTTCAAGCACGCAGCTTTGCATGAGGGAACAGTGCCTGGCCTTACAGTATTGTTCCCTGAGAATACAGACAGGCAAGGGAGGTGTCATCCTGCAGTGCTTCAGCAATTACAGCTCTCCAGAGGGAAGTGCAAACACATCAGCTGCCAGTTCTGGCTGCATAGAGGGGAGAGGGAGAG
>VZTE01001292.1:26487-38746 GCA_013397775.1 Eulacestoma nigropectus | reverse complement strand
GATCTTAAAGGGCTTTTCCAGCTCTACAATTCTGTATTTCTCCTGGTGTGATTGGCATTTCCAGCCCACAGCTTTTCCCATCCTGTGCTGGGTTATCCCTTAACTCCAGCAGCTTTCCCGCCCCCATGGATGTGTTCATGGAGGCAATCACAGATCTCTGTGACTTATCCATGTCCCCATTAAATTACTGGGTTCCATCTCTGTTCTGGGATAAGAAACTCTCCAGACTCTCAGCTGGAGGTGGCAGGGATGCTTTTTTTGGGGTTAGAATGAGGTGTTTTGAGGGGTCTGTTTGCCTGGGCACCCCAAATTCCCACCAAGCCGTGAAGTGGGAACATTGCCCATGGAGTGGGAGTTTGTCCAGCCCCTGTTCCTGGCAGACTCAGCCAGGTCATGTCTTGGTGATCCATTAACCAGGGGAAGGAGGGGAGAGAGGCCCCTGTGCAAACCTTGGAGCTGCTTGGAAAGCAGCCAGTGCTGCTCTTCCCTGGCCATCCAAGAAAAAACTCCGAGGATTCATCAAAAAAGGAGCCACTCCATGGAAATGCTGGTGGCAAAGTGCCACGGTGATGGGGGGAAAAGAAGGGAGCCGCAGTGACCTTGAGCGTTTGGATAATGCTGAGACAACGTTGCTGGAATGGAGCATGTTTGTTCTGAGAGGGCTCTTGGCTGGGAATTTTTTAAGGAATTCTGCATTGTTAAAGGTGTATAATGAAATCTGCCTTGAAATGTGGGCAGGGCACAGGGGGTATTCTCCGTGCTGGGGCTGTTTTCTCACTGAGTATCCAGAAACTTCCAGCACTGGCTGCCCAGGAATCCCAGGAAACTCTCAGAAATAGCAGCAGGAGATACCCTATCCCGTTCCCCCCCTGCTCCCAACCTGTTGCCACGTTGGAGCTTTTTTTTTCAGGAAATGTGCAGGAAAACTGTTGCTTTTCTGATGATCTGAGCTCCCTGAGTCAAGGCGAGACCCGGCTTGCAAAGAATGTGGGTAATTTGTGTGTGGATAATAAGGAGAGGGAGAGCAGCAGGCAAAAGGAGTTTGCCTTTCATTCCCCTCAGCCCTGCCCCTGAGGCTTTGCCCTACCCAGAAGAGTTATTCCTGATTATCCCAGGGGGATTAATTCACGTGGGGACCTCCCCGAGTCCTCCCTTGTGCTTCAATCAATCCACTGTGGATGCAATTGCTGAATACGAAAAAAAACCAAACAACCAGAATTTACTTTTCTCCCCAAATTCCCCCTAAATCTGGATTCTTTTGCATCCTTGCAGATCCTAGCCTGGCTTTTCCCTGCAGGCTGGTCCTTGGGAGCACAGCAGAAATCCAGCTCCAACTTCCAACAGTGACTCCTCTCCAAAACCCTCCAGGTGCTGGCACAAACCAGAAGCCCTGACACATTTATTTGGGGTCTTTTTTTCATAGAAAAGCCCTAGCAAGGGCAAATATAGAACTTGTGGGAGGTCTCATGGCAGAAGAAAAGCTCCAATGAACAGATTTATTACCTGAAACACCAGGGGATGTCTGACTGCAGGAAAAGGCCTGGGAGCTTTGTGCTGTGTGGCACAACTCTGAAAAGGAAAATCCGTAAAACGTTGCCCTTTTGGGTGAGAGGAACCTTGGCAGCTTCAGGTCTGGCTGGGGAAATAAGGCGGGGACATTTCTACAGGGCTCAGATATTTTCTTTTCCCCCCTCTCTCCATCTCAGAAGGGACTGATCTGTGTCTTTTCAAAGCAGGGAGAGGTTAAGCCTAGCCCTGAATTCCTCACTCCATCCCCAACAACACATCCACGGATAACGTGCCTTTAATTACTGTTAATTACTCTGCTTAAGACACTGCCTTAACTGCTCCCAAACAAGCTCTGGACATGCACAAGCTGTAATGGAGACAGCAAGTCCCTTAAATCCCGTTCCCTGCAGGTTTGGCCCCTCCTTTCCCAGAAAGTATCATTCCCAGTGGTTTGCTCCAGGCTTTCCATGTCAGTTTTCCGGGTGCCCTGATGACACAGGGCCTTGCTTCAGGGTGCTCTCAGCTCCCTGGGGATTAGCAAGGCGTGGGAGATCATTTCCAGCAGCTCCAGGGGGACATCCCAAGCAGGAGGGATGGGGGAGTCCTTCCCCTGCAGCAGGAGAAATGGGAAGCAAGAAGAGGGAATGAACCCCCAGCCCTGGCCGGGCTGGACGCAGCGAGTTCTGTGAGGCAAGGACAGTGTGAAAAATTCAGTTTTGAGCCCAGACTGCTCAGGCCAGGCCTAATGTCTTGGAGGGAAAGCAGCAAGTCCTCACTGTGGAAGAATTACAAGGAAATCGACTTCTGAAACACAACAGTGGCAGAATCTCCAATTGACAGCAGCTGCAGGCAACAAAATCAATCCCAATCCCCTTTTCCCAGCCAGGCTGCTCATCAGGCACGATCTTAGTGCAGCCTGGGAGGAGGAGGGAGAAACACAAACTTGAATTCCTATGGGCAGGACTGAGCAAATCCATGGATGCAGCATCAAGCACCACATCAGCCAAAACACAGGGAAGCCCCATGGCCACCATTCCCTGGATGAGAATATCAGAATCACAAAATCATGGAATGGTTTGGGTTGGAAAGGACCTTAAAGCTCATCCCATTCCACCCCCTGCCACGGGCAGGGACACCTCCCACTGTCCCCGGCTGCTCCAAGCCCTGTCCAACCTGGCACTTCCAGGGATCCAGGGGCAGCCACAGGGGCACCCTGTGCCAGGCCCTCCCCACCCTCCCAGGGAACAATTCCTTCCCAATATCCCATCTATCCCGGCCCTCTGGCACAGGAAGCCATTCCCTGTGTCCTGTCCCTCCATCCCTTGTCCCCAGTCCCTCTCCAGCTCTCCTGGAGCCCCTTTAGGCCCTGGAAGGGTCTCTGAGCTCTCCCTGGAGCCTTCTCTTCGCCAGGTGAGCACCCCCAGCTCTCCCAGCCTGGCTCCAGAGCAGAGGGGCTCCAGCCCTTGGAGCATCATTTCCCCAAATGCCTGTGCCACCCCACTGAAGCTGTGGTTACACCCCCTTAGCTCCTCTCTCTCCTGCTGGAGGCTGTGCCAGGGGCCTGGAAAACATTCCCATCACTGGGAAGCCTTTAGGCCTTCCATCCTCCACCTTTCCCAGCTCCCTGCCCAGCAGAGACCAGCCAGGAGGAGCTGGGAGCTGCTCCATTCCCATCCCACATCCCAAACAGCAGCGATGATATCCTATCCCTGCTCCCCCAAATAAAGCTCTGTCCAAAGAAAGCACAGGCAGAGGTGTCTCAGAGTTGCTCTGGTGCCAGCAGGCCTGGCTCGGGGCAGGAGGCAGCAGGGCAGGATGTGGCAGGGGTGAGCGAGGTGTGGCTTCCCCTCTCTGGGCATCCTCACACCTCTTTCACAGCCTCTGCTGCTCTCGGAACATCGCCTCAGTCACCCCCAGCTCTAAAAAGGGAGCAAAAGGCTCTCCCTAGGGAAGGAAAATGGGTGGGGAGGGGGTCCCTGAGCCCAGCTGGGCTCCCAAAGTGGGTGAGGCAGTGATGGATCCCCTGAGGGTCCCTGCAGATGTGTGATCATTGCAGCGAGAGGTCCGGTGTCGCTGTTGGGGCAGACGCGACATGCAACCCTCACGCACTTCAGGCAGAGAAAAGCCGTTTATTCTACAAAGCCAGTGTTATTGATACACTTTTGTATGTTTATCAATCAGGCTGCGTGTTCATCGGGTCTCTAACTGCTACAATACATCTATTGGCTATTACAGCTTCAACATATTACTATTGGTCCTCTATAGCATAAGTGTTCAGGCATTCAGAAAAACACCCGGTGCAGCCTTGTTGCTGTTTTCTCTCCCTCATGTTTGGATTCCTGCTACTAAGTTTCTCACAGACAGGCTGTCCTGTTGGAATCAGACATACTGGCAGGCCTGCTGTTACTTCCACAGTCCAGCAGTGCAGGTTGCTATCAGTCATCACCACAAACCACTCACTGGCCTGGCTGCCGGTGACTCCAAACGCTCGTGTTCCAGGTGAAATCCCAGCTGATGCCTTGGCTTTTAACTTTTGTGTTGTTCGGAACCCTGTACTGCCCAGTGTGTAACTCGGAAGTTTCTCGTGGCCTGTGAGCTGCTGTTCTCTCCTGCTGGTTAGACACAACAAACCTCTCCAAGCCTGCTCTCCAAGGACACCCAGACTGTCCTAGGCCCAAAATGTGTAAACCAGCATCTTAGAAGGGGGGTAAACTTGGGATAATTACATCATTAACTGAGGTTTAATTGGAGAATTAACCCTGATATGCAAATGAACCAAACTTATAGAAGTGAGAAGAACTCGTGACTCGGGGTCCATCTTGGGTGTAGCCTCTGGCCTGCCCAGTGTGGACCTTTGAAGGCCTTTCAAATAAATATCCACCTTTATTCCCTTATTCCTGTCTAGTCTCTGTTTTTTAGGTGGCCACTTCAGGCATCAAAACCCTCCGAGCTCAGCTCCAGCATTCCAAGTGTTTCACGTCCCATTCCTGCCCCAAAGGCCTCCAACAAGATCCTCTCCTGCCCAGCTGCGCAGGGGATTCATGCAGGGAGAATCATGAGGGCTCTGCCTCTCGCCTTCTCTTAAGTGCCAGCTCCTGCATGTGATGCCAGCCCCCGGGAATTTTATCCAAAGTTTTGTGGTATTTCATGGTTTTAGCAAAGTTCCACCTCCTGGGGGTAACTTTTCACACCCACCTTCCCTCTCAGATGTCAGAAGGGGGACTTGCAGCCTCTACCGGGTGATGCAACAGATTGGAAAGAAGCCAGGACTTAGCATTTAAAAAGAAAAACAACAACAAAAAAAACCAACCAAGCAAATTAAAAATGAACTCCTGAGTTTTTTTCCTGTTTCAGGATTTTGCAACAGCTTGCTGGAAGTGGTTTTGCCCCTTCTAACAGCAGAAGTTGCATCAAGAGTTGTCCTAACAAGTAAAGCAGGGCAGCCCGAGGAAACAGAGGGTGACTGCAGTGACCAAGGCCCAGCAGGCTGAGGTTTCCCGCCCACGAGGCCCCATCAGAGCTGGAGATAAAACCCTGTTCTCCCAGAGGCTTCAGCCTGTCCCTGTCCTGAAGCTCCCCACTTGGAGAGCTGCACCCCCACACTGTGTCTGTGGTAAGTAACTCTAATCCTTGTCCCGAGAGCCACGAAATTCCCAAAGTGCAGAAACCACACATTCTCCTGCTCCTTTCCCAAGGAAAAAAGGAGACTTTAAACACCAGCAAGTGTGGGAAACCCCTGTTGGCAGAGGGTCTGGTGAGACCCATCCTAAATAACCCAAACACTGCCTGCTCTCATTCTCAGCACCAGAGACATTGGATTCAGATCTGGCCCTAAATCTTTGTCCCGGGTAAAAGTGTGCGGTGACAAAGCCAAGATGGAAAAAGCCTCGGATCCCTGTGCCTCTCATTTTATGTCCCTGGTTGCAGTGGGGTGTTCTGACTGCAGATTAAATAAATTAAACTCCAGTGACCATTTCACTCTCTTCTGGGAGCCTTTAACTCCCAGGGAAGCGCAATTCCCACAGACCACAGAGGGATGAGCTTCCCCACTCTTGCTCACCCTCAGGCTCGTCAGAGGGAGGGGGAATCAGGGATGGAGGGTGATGATTAATGAATTAATCTGTGTCCCAACCTCAGCCTGATTCCTGGCTGATCCATCCCCCAGGCCGTGCCTCAGCTCACGGAGCTGGACAGGGAGACGCCAGGGAGGGACAATCCCGGCTGCTGCACGAACCCCCAGGGAAGAGGAGCGTCCCCCAAGGGAGCTGGAGCTGCTCCACCTCCAAAATGGTTCTTTCTGTAACGTGAGGGGTGACTTGAGGCTGAAGGGAACGTGGCTCGTTCATCCTGACCCCTTGGGTAGGGTGGGAGATGGATCCCGCCCAGGGGAAGGCTGCCAGCACAGACAAGCAGGAGCACCCTCAGGAATCTGGGGTATTCTCCAGCCCTCGTTGTCTGAGTAGCCCAGGTGTAACCCCCACGTACCTGAGAGATCCTGCACAGGGGCTGGGAAGGGAAAGGGAAGAACTGATGAGACCAGGAAAACCACGATCCCTGTCCCGGTGTCACTGGCCTCTCTCTGACCCCATCACACCCCATCCCAGGGGAGGTCCAGCACATCCCCCCAGCTCCAGGGAGGGAGACAAATGAGATTTTGGGAGCAGCAGCACATCCCCATGGCAGGGGAAGGCCCCGTTGTTGCTTTCTCTGCCACGAGCTCGAGGACAGGGAGACCCCCCCTCGTTCCCCAGCCACCTGGGCAGAGGATGGACGTGGCTGAGGGACCCCTTGGTGGCATCTGGAGTGGCCCAGGGAAGGAGAAAGCCCTTCCCGGTGGCCCACACCCCTCCCTGAGGAATCCAAGCTATGCAGGGAGCAGAGGTCACCGCCATCAGGTGCGGTGTAAAAGGGAAAGATAAACCCCATAAATCAGGCTCTGGGAAGAGGAGGAGGAGGGCACAAGTGCACAGAGCTGCAGGAGGATGGTACCAGGAAACCCCCCAAGGGCAGAGGGAGGGGGGAGCTGAGGGATAACCTCTGCTCTGGAGCAGCCTGGAGAGGGGGGGATGGCCAGGGAAAAGGCAGCTGAAAGTATCCTCAGTGAAGGAAGCCACTTGCTTTTCCTCTGTCAGTGTAAAAAAAACCCCAACAAAACAACAAAAAAAAAAAGGAAAATGTAGGGGAAAAGCCAGAAGCAGTGGGTTAGGTATAGGAAAAAAAAGCCCTCAAAATACCATTTTGCTCCAGTTTTAGTCTATTTTTTTATATATTGTTCCTGTGTGGAAGATGGAGGAGACACAAAACTCTCCTTGAAAAAGAACGTTGCAAACAAAGTATTTTAAAACATGTAATTACTTTTCTGCTTAGACAGGAGACCCCCCCTGAGGCTGGAAGCTCCGTTGTGCAAGCGTTCATCCCTGCGGCTCCAGCTTTCCACATGATCCTGCGTGTCCATCCATCCTGCTCCTGGCTTAGGGGAGATGGATGGATGGATGGATGGATGGATGGATGGATGGATGGATGGATGGATGGATGGACGGATGGACGGATGGACATCTTGGCGACTGAACTGGTGACCTCCTCCCCTTTCCTGAGCCCTCCAGGTGAAAACAAGTATCCAGACACATTTTTGGGACACGGGAGTAGTAACAAGCTCCTGGTGAAAACCCATGTTATTCCACGTCACATGTGACCGTGAGGGTGGCAGCAAACCCATGCCAGCTGCTCTGGATCTCATCCCACCTGCTCTGGCCAGAGCTGGTGCACCGTGGGAGAGATGATCCCAATAGAGATGGTCCCGATAGAGATGATCCCAACAGAATCCCAGCGAATCCACAACAGGATACTGAGAGCCAGCTCCCGTGCAAAGTGAGGAGGAAAACGCGAGCCCGCCCGTCTGGGGAGGAGCGGATGGGAGACGTGACCCTCGGAGCCACGGAAAATAAAGAGGGAACTGTGTGGTCTCGTGGCTTTCGGCTCGATTTCGCACCCAAGGGGACCTTAAAATGCACCCTCCCGGTCCTGAGAAACTCAGGAGCCTCTGGCCAGTCTCCCCCAGCCTTGGTGAGGAGCTGGAGCCTCGCTGACATGGAGCGCCCACGAGCCGTGCGAAAATAGGTGACTCGCTGGAGGAGCAAGAGAAAAAGCTATAAATATCCCGAGTGAGGGAAGAATTCATCACTCACTCAGCGCTTATTATACATCACAGGGAGCTGTTATACAAAACCCTGCCACAGAGAAAGGCCCAGGCATGAATCACTCCCCGTGAGATATCCAAGAATCCAGCCGCGGAGGCGAAACCCAAAGGGACCCAGACAGCCTTGGAGCCTCTGTTCCGACCACGTGCTCCTGTTCGTGTTCCTGTGACTATCCAGGAGGCAGCCTGTCCTTTTGGGAAAGATATCTGGGGATAGAGAAGAGAGAACATCTCCCTTTGAAGGGCTTCTAATTCGAAGAGACTGAAGGGGAGCAGTGACCAGAGCCCAGGTACCATCCCCAGCCTAAAAGATCGGGGGAAATGGTTTTTTTAGGATGCATAAAACAGAAGAGAGAGGGATCAGCATCACAAGCCCATCTCCCTTCCTCCATGGGCCCCCATTGTGCCTCACCTGACTTTTCCAGTCTGCAGGGATAACTGCAACTCCCTGTTCAAAGCCCAGCTCGTGGATTCAGGGAATCACAGAATGGTTTGGGATGGAAGGGACCTTAGACACCATCTCGTCCCAACCCCCCTGCCATGGACAGGGACATCTTACTTCCTCCCCTTCCTTCCCTGATGGCGAGGAGAAAAGGAGCAGCTCAAATTAAAGTCTGAAGGCTGTGGGGATGAAACCTGTTCTCCACAATCCAGGATCACGGAGAACACTGAGATAAGGTGGATGCCTGGAATAACCCAAATAGCTGAGATAACCCCTGGGCTGGGGCCTGGCATGTCCATCCATCACTGACCCGGGACCAGGAGCCTGCTCTGACCTGACCCAGGCCTCCACACGCCGCAGCCACTCCGCCTTCCAGATCCCAGGGCTGCTCCAGGCAGGGTCAAGGTCTCGGAATCCTGAATCCGTGTACGGGAGGGTGATGGGGGCTGAGCCTGGTGACTCGGAGCTGTGCTGGAGCAGCCAAGCCCACCCTGAAGGCAGTGGGGTGGGGTGAAATGGGCTCTGAGCAGCCTGGCACGCAGGGGAAGGGTTGGCAGTGCCCAAGGTGGGACACCAGCTGTGCAGTGGAGATTCTCCAGTGTCTTTCCTCAAGTGACACCCCCGAGCCGGTGGGATGCTGCTCTCCAAAAGGTCAGGAATGGGCTGTGCAGGGGGCTCTGGATGAGTTTATTCCCCTTGGTGAGCTCATGTCTTGGCAGGACAAAGCTGCAGATGAAGCTGAGCAGTTTCTCATCGGTCTCTCCCCATCCATGCCTCAAGCATTGCTGCCTGGTCCTTTGCTCCAGGTGGAAGAGATAGTGAGGGCCTGTTTTCCAGCTCCTCCTCATTTTCTTATCTCTTTTCCCACCTCCCCAAAGCCTGCGAGGGCTGCAGCCAAGTCACCTCTGAAGTATGACCCCGTGTTCACCAGCAGGTCAAACCATTCCCCTGAATAATCATGGTTAAAGCCAAAGCTGAAGCCCCACAGCTTCCCTCCCCTGGAATTCCAAGGGTAGAGAGCCCTGGGAAGGGAGGGCAGCTCTGCTGGCACCAGGGAGGGGATGGATGGGACGGGCAAAATGGATCAGAGGTGTGTTTGCTTGTTGCGGGCTCTCCGGTGCCTCTTGCAAGGAGAGGCTCAGAGCGCAGGGCAGGCGCCCACAGGAGGCTGCAGGAGCCAGCAAGCTCTGCTCCTGTCATCATTCCTCCCGGGAAAAACAGCTTCCAGCAGCCTTAATTGGGCTTCCCTCGTAAATCGCCTTGGTGTCACCCAGGTGCAAGCGCTTCCCAGGCTGGCATGTAAAGGCATTCCCTGTTTTCATCCCACTCCATTTTCCACCTGACCCCTCAGAGCCTCTGCCCCCGAAGCCCCTGGGACATCCCAGGAGCCCTGCTCCTCCAGGAATGTCAGCTATCCCGGGATGTGTGCCCTGCTCTACACGCACGGTGATGCTTTGAGAGGCACTCGCCATGCTAGCAGCCAGCCACAGCACCTAGTTTCCTCTCCTAGCTTAGTCATTCTTCCCAAATTTCCTTCTTTTGTGTAGGGATTCCCTCTGCTTCCTGCTATGGGCTTCATTTTCCCTGTTCTAGAAGCACTTGGAATTATTTGTCCTGCCAGGGAGGCCGGTTCGTCTGTTCAGCTATTTTTATTCCTCCTGCCGTAGCATCTAAAGAATTGTTTTTTCCAGAATAATCTCTGCGGGTCAGGAAGGGAAAGAAATCATCTTGGATAGAGCTGAATGGATTGAAAGCGGTTTCCTACACCACAGGACCCCATCACCCTGCTGAAATCTTTAATATTGATACTCCATGACTCGATGATCCTTGTGGGTCTCTCCCAACTTAGGATATTCCATGGTTTAACTGGCAGAAATTCAAAGCACAGCCATGTTCTTTAGGACATCAGGTCCAGGTGTCAGAGTTGCCAATCCTGGGGGAATTGTGGGGGATCCACTGCGCCTCTGAGGACTGAAGGGTTTTGGTTTCTTTCCAGACCTATTAAACCTCAACTGAGCATCCCACAAAATTGCTCTCGCTCTCAGCATGCCCAGGCCTGGCACCATGAAACAAACCCTGCCCCTCTCAGGGAAGTTGGGATGAGGTGATCTCTAAAATCTCTCCCAACCCGAACCATCCTGCGATTCTGTGATCAAGCCTCTGCAAACATGGATTCCTTTGGGAAAGGATAATCAAAATATTTCTGGGCTCAGCTCATTCTCCATGACTGCACCAGCGTCTGGGGAGTCACGCTCCCTCTCGCTGCTCCTCGGAGGCAGCGTGGCCGTGCTGCAGCAAACCCAGCCTTGCCCACCAGCGTGGGATGCACGGAGCATCCCTCATGCTCTGCCTGCAGGGACACGCCTGGAATTCCTGCTCCAAGCCAGGGACTGGCTGCTTCTGGCAACGCTGTGCCAAGGAGACGAAGCTTTGCCAGCTCCTTTTCCCTGGCTCCTTCCTCTGGGGTCGGTCTGGTCCCAGCAAGCCCAGACACCTCCCCTGTGCCAGCCATCCCTGCTCCAGGAGGGATCCCTACCCAGCTCCACATGGATCAGCCTCCACCTGGTGGGTGACGACACAGGGGGCGAGTCCAAACTGGAGCATCCTTCTCAGTTGCCTCTGCGGGTGCTTGTAAGGCCAGGCTGTGCTGAGCCCGAGTGCCAAAGCGTGTTCTCCTCATTGCATTCAACCAAGAAATCCCCACGGTTGTTCCTGAGGGAGGACATTCCCTTTAGGCTCGAACTGCACATCTGGATCAGGAGGAGAAACGTCAAACGTGTGGAGTTTCTTTGGATCAGAAGAGCCTTTTCTGGGTATTGTTGATGCTATCTCTCATTTGTGGGGCACGTCTGAAGGTCTGAGCGTGCCTTGAACACTCCAAGCTTTCAAAACGCTGTATTTTTCCTCATGGTAGCTTTCGAAACGCCGTGTTTTTCCTCATAGTCGGTGTTTGGAAGATGGCACATTCCAAAGCTTCTTTCAACACCAGTCAGGTTTAAAACCGAGCCTTTTGTCCTCCAGTGTGCGAGCAGCCTGAAGCTGTTGGTTCAGAGGAATCCTTCCAGCAGTCCCTGGTCAGGGACCCTCGGTGTTCCCCTCGGTTTGGCAGTGCTGTCGCTGCCAGAGCTGAGGGAGTGCTGCCTTCCAGCCGCAGCTCCCTCTTGGAGCACATCCTCACTTCCCAGCTGCTCCCGGCCAAGGGCCTGGTCAGCTTTGAGGGCGACTCTGACTCCCCCTCCTCATGCCCACAGCACATCCCAGTCAGATCTAGCCTTGGAGCAGCCTCAGTGTTGCCCTTTCCCTCCTGTTGTCACCATGAGGGATCCCTGACGGATCCTTACTCCCATCAGGACTCATCCCAAACCTTCTGGGCCCGCAGCTCAGCTCTGGGCTCGGGGTGTGTGGCAAGCCCAAAGGAGCTGTCTGGCCACAGTTGTCTCTCAATCCTCCTCTGGCCTCTTCTTCCCTGTCCAGGCATCATCTGAACCCTGACCCAGCCCTGCTTTGATCATTTATTCACGGGCTGGACACTTTCTCTCCGCTACAAATTACAGGCCTCTAATTGGATTGAGGGCCGAGCCTGCACCTTCCCCTGTAATTTAGCTTTAATTAATGCCCATTTATTATTAACTGTTTTCAGCTGGGCTTAGGCTTAATATCAGCTGGTTATTACCCAGAGGCCAGCACGGGTTGTTTTCATCTCCTTTATTACCCGTTTCAGTAATTTCCCCCCTCCCCTGCTGACAGATGCCCACAGAATGTGCATGATCAGCATTAAAGGATCCCTGTGAAGGAACAACGGGGCTTTCAAAGCCACCAGAGCCCGAGGAAAACCTCCCCACATCCCCAGGTCAGTGCCCAAGGCACGTGGGCAAAGGAAAATCCCCCTGTCTTCCACAGGAGGTACACAGTTTATATTTTTTTTACTGACACACCAAATCTGTAAAGGAGGGTGGAAATTACCCAGGAGCTATTTTGAAAGAATTGGGGCATTTTCGTCTTCTTTTATATTTTCCATTTTTTCATTTCTGGCTTTAAGAAAATTAAAAAAAAAAAAAAAGAAAAAAAAAAAAAAGAACAGAAAAAAAAACCTTTCCTTCTACTTCCTTTTC
>VZTE01001292.1:0-26449 GCA_013397775.1 Eulacestoma nigropectus | reverse complement strand
AAAAAAAAAAAAAAGAAGAAGAAGAAGAAGAACAGAAAAAGAAACCTTTCCTTCTACTTCCTTTTATCACATTTCCCTCCCCACCCCCCCAAAAAAAACAGCAGCGGTGAAAGTACAACGCCACAAATCCAAGAAAACAGCAGTATTTAGGAGAGGCTTTCAGAGCATGGATTAAAAAACAGGGAGCTGAAAAAGGAAGAGGTAAGGTTGAAAAAGCCCTCAAGATCATCAAGTCCAACGATTAACAAACACCGCCAGCTCCACCAAAACCGTGTCCCCAAGTGCCACGGCCACACCCTGAACACTTCCAGGGATGGGCATTCCACCGTTGCCCTGGCCAGGCTTTCCATGAGGAAATTTTTCCTGATATCCCATCTAAACTGTCCCTCCTCCAGCTTGGCCAAGAGCACTGAGCGTGCAGGGCACTGATAAAACTCCTCAGAGCTCGTGGTGGGCTCTGGTGCCAGCACCAGGCACCAAAACAAGCAAAAGTCTCCACCACAAACGGTGACAGGGACAATTTGTGAGGGAAAACAACAGTGGCAAAGGTGAGAGGAAGAATTGAGGCATGGGGAGGCCCCTCGCTGCCCTGTTGGGGGTGGAAGAACATTTTGAGAAAGGTCAGGAAGCGTTAGAGGAGCAGAAACATCCCCAAGGAGGGAGGCAATGTGTGACTTGCAGGTAAAAAAACAGAGACGGCTGCTTGGGCTTGACATTTTCCCCACCCTCAGGGGATATTTCAGTTCAAGGGGATATTTCAGTTCACTGTTTCTCGACAATTGTTGGGAAATCGGCAGTTCTTGCCCCATTTAGTGCTTTCTTCTCCTTGCTTTGCGCTGAGGTTGCAAAATTGGCCTCTGGTTTTTGGTGGCGAAAGAAATCAACACTCCAGAGATTCCAGGGCTCCAAATCCCACCTTGCTCCCAACCTCCCTTTGCCCCAGGGGTCTGCGGGACATTAAATCACCTTAAAACCTTGGCAGCAGCTGGGTGAGACCAGGCAGGCTCAGGTAGAAGTCCCTTCAAGCACGTCAGGACGGCAGGGGACATCCCGGGCGCTCATGGAAATGGGAAAACGGGAAGGAGGGAGAAGTCTGTGGAGTGTTAAACCATCCCATCCCCACCGCAGCGTGAGAGCTGCCCTGGGACAGTTACCTTGAGCCGGGCGCATCATCCAGCCCGGAGCTCTTCCCTGCAAAGGCCTCGATTGCTTTAATTACTCTCATTTGGAAGTCAATGCAGAGCAGCTTTCCCGGAGATACTGCCTGGAGCAGCCCTCGAGGAGCTGGAAAACAACGGAAACTGTTTTCAGTTGCTTATCAGCCCCCTCAGGCTCGAGGAAAAATAGGGGAATTGCACCAAGAAAACACTCGAAAGATGTTTTCTAAAGATGTTTTGCTCTTACCCAGGCTTTCAGCACAGTCAACTTCCCAGCCCTCAAGGCTGGAAAAAATCAGAGACCCATCATCATCATAATTATCAAAGGATTTGGGTTGGGAAGGACCTTAAAGCCCATCCAGTGCCATGGGCAGGGACACCTTCCACTATCCCAGGCTGCTCCAAGCCCCGTCCAGCCTGGCCTTGGACACTGCCAGGGATCCAGGGGCAGCCACAGCTTCTCTGGGCACCCTGTGCCAGGGCCTGCCCACCCTCACAGGGAACAATTCCTTCCCCATATCCCATCTACCCTGCCCTCTGGCAGGGGGAAGCCACTTCCTCTTCTCCTGTCACTCCAGGCCAGGACAGAAACCATAAATATTGGATGCTGCCAGTCCCAAGGGTTTTTATGGGAGCCAGGAGCAGCCTGGTGAAGGTCCAGCGTGTTTTCATCCACGGCAGCTTGGGCTACCAAAGCAAGGGCTGCCTGTGGCCACAGCAGTTTATTTTGGGAGAACTGGAAGGCACAAGGTTTGGAAAGGAACAGCACACTGGCAAGGAAGGATTTCTGAAATATTTTCTAGCACTCAATATTAAAAAAAAAAGCTGTTGTTTCAGCAAAATGTCACTACACCAGGAAAGAAAAACCGAGAGCAAGCCAGACCTGTCCCCTGTCTGTTGTCCCCCTCCTCCTCCCCAAATTCCTTCGGAGCTGGAGCAGTGACTGCCACGATCTCTGGCTCTCCTGGGTACGAATTCATCAGGTTTCAGCCACTTCCAAGCCAGGCTCTGAAAATAAGCTCTGCATGGCCTTGCAGGTGACCCAGAACGAGCAGCAGAGCAGGGTTTGGATCACGGCTTTTAAATCCTGGCTCTGCTGCTGCCGCCAGCAGCCCTTGTCACCGGCTGATAACCAGAAGCAAAGGGCTCCATGTGGCACTGCTTGCCAGCGCCCTGGAACGATGCCCTGTCCTGCGGGGAACAGACGGCCAGCGTGGATCTGGGCATCCCCTCGGCTTGTTCGAAGCGCTCTGTGTCCGAGGCCCCTCCTGGCACGAGCGGACACATCCCGACAGTTCTCCTGCACAGCAGGAGCTCTGCAGCAGCTTTCCACGGCCCCTTTTCCCCGTTTAGGCAAAACCCAGGAGCGATGGAGCTGCGGGTTGCATTTCCTGACGCCTTGTGCCGCAAGCACGCGCGGTCCCGTGATCCCCGCCACGGCAAGGATGGAGCCTGGGACCGGCATCGCTGGGAAGTGGATTTTGGAGAGCTGGAAACACGCCTGGGGGCACAGCCTTGCTGTCTGCAAGCCTTCTCCCACGCTCCTCGGGGAAACAGCCTGCCCGAGGCGCATTTCTCACCTCGCCAGCCCGGGGAGGGGAGAGGCGCAGACGGCAGCCGGGGATGCAGGAGAGGCGCTCGGAGGCTGCCGCGGTGCCCACCCGGAGGGCTCCATCCCGTTCCCTGCCAGGACCTGGTGCTCCTGGCAGCCAGGCAGCTCCGAGGAGAGAAATGGTCCAGTGGCTCCTCCTCACACTGATCTCTGCCAGTGTTAACAAGGAAAGCTGGAGCTGCTTGGAAAACTGGGCATGCTGGCATCTCGCAGGGCTGGAGGGTGGCCCAGGCACCTGATAAACACGGTGCCGGTCCTCCAGAGGAAGGGAAGCGCTGGGAGCATCCTCCCGTGAGGCTGGAATTCCTGCTGGCCTTTTGTCCCTGCTCCATTTGCCATTAATTGCTCCTGGCGACCAGCAGGAAGATTTTAAAGCCTTGGCACGTGGCTGGGAGAGCCTGGAGCAGGCACCGGCAGCTTGGAACCCACCCTCGCTCTGCAAACAAGAGATGTTTCCCTTTCTCAGAGCTCCCAGCCCTTCCCAGAGTAATTCCCAGGGTCAGAGTGGCTGGGTTCGGGCTATGGGGACAGCACACTGTCCCTGCATCAGAGACTGGGCAAAAAAAGCAAGAAAAGCAACAAATGAAAAGGGTGGGGGGAGCACAGGGTACCCAGAGAAGCTGTGGCTGCCCCTGGATCCCTGGAAGCGTCCCAGGCCAGGTTGGATGGGGCTTGGAGCAGCTTGGGACAGTGGAAGAAGGTGGAACATGATGGACTTTAAGGTCCCTTCCAAGCCAGACCATTCTGGGATTGCACGGAAAACAAAGCCTGGCCATTCTGACATGAAGGCGAGCAGGCATGGGAACGTGTCCTCCAACCTTTTGGATCTCTTCTCCTCTCCGAGGCAGGTGTTGTTCTGTATTCCGCTCCCTCCACCTCCCCGCTCCTGCCCCAGTGCAGGGAGAGCTCCCGAAATAGCTGCAGCTATTTTATTTTGGGTGCCAATCACTGGTGTTCTGCAAGGAGAGCTCTCGCTTGGAGAGCTATCCTGCCAGACCTGTTCCAGCTGATTTCCTCACAGAGCTGAAGCCCTTCCCACAAAAACCTCCGGCTGCAAACCAGGGTTGGCCTCCTTTCTTTCTCCATCATTCCACGTCCGTCCCCCTCCTCATTTGTCTCCTTTTATTTCCCTTCCCTCACATCTGCAGTTACTGCAGAGCGCTGTTAATAAGATTTATGGCTGAATATCCTCTGGCATCCAGGTCATCCCGTAGGCACTTGCTGGTCCGGTTTGAAGAGCAAACAGCTCCCCTCACCATTCCCCTTCCGGCTCTGCTACCTGAATTCCCTAAGACAAGCCCTGTGGAAGGTAAATATTTGGTCCTGGCTCCAAAGCTTTCAGGCTCCCCTCTCCATGGGGGGATCTGGGCAGGGTTAGGGATGCGCTGTCCCACGCCGTGGGTTCACTGGGGCACCGCTGAGGAGCAACAGAGCAGGGCAGGAGGGAGAAACGGGAGCACCGTGGCTCTGCAGGAGCCTGGAATCACCAAACCAGAGTAATTCTGGCTGAAAGGATCCCTGCTCCAAACCCTTGTGCAAAGGTAGGGCCAGCCGGATCCAGTTGCTGTGTCCAGCTGCACTTGAACCATCTCCAGGGAGAAAGTGGATTTGTAGGAAGGTGCTGCTTCTCAGGGAGGGTTTTCTCAGGTTCTCTTTAACTCTGCACGAGCAGGAGATATTGAGAGCTTGTCCAGGAGTAAATTAAAACTGAGACATCCTCTGCCTGCAGCCAGGAAAGCAGAAAATGGGGGAAAATAGCTTCTCCAAGAGTAATTATGCAGCAAAGTGACAGCATGGGGGAGACAGCCGAGGTTAAATCCATGCCATGGATCCTGTGGCAGCAGCACTACCAGGAGAACCTTTATGGGCTTTCACACTGAACAGCAAGCAAGGGAAATCCAAGTTTCATCTGCTCCAGTGATTGGAGAGTGGGAATTTGCAGATAACAGAGCAGGGATGTTTCAAAGAGCCGTGTTCATGGAATCGTGGAATGGTGTGGGTTGGGAGGGACCTTAAAGCTCATCCCATCCCACCCCCTGCCATGGGCAGGGACACCTTCCACTGTCCCAGGCTGCTCCAAGCCCTGTCCAGCCTGGCCTTGGACACTGCCAGGGATCCAGGGGCAGCCACAGCTTCTCTGGGCACCCTGTGCCAGGGCCTCCCCACCCTCACAGGGAACAATTCCTTGTGTCCCATCCAACCTTCATCCTTCTCTGTCAGAGGGAAGCCATTCCCCTTGTCCTTTCATTCCAGGCCCTTATCCAAAGTCTCTCTCCAGCTCTCCTGTGGTGTTTTTCTGCACATGGGGCACGTCAAAGGGACCTTTTTTCACCAAACCAGGGTACCCAGCTCCCCAAAGCCTGGTGATAACTCACAGGACCACGGTGGAAGGACAGGAACCTTTCCCTCAGCTCCAGCTCTTCCTGGAAACTTCTCTGTGAAGCAACAGAAAGAAAACCTGTGCCAAAATGTAAGCTGAGAAAGCACCCAAATCTCTCTCAAATCCGTGGGCACAGCCCAGGTCTGCCATGGGATGGGAAGTTTGTATCATCTGCCAGCAAAAAGCAAATTGAAGGGAACTCCATTTTGCACCTTGCAGTTTTTTCTGCTGGCTGCTGGGATATATTTTTTCTTTTAAGGTTGGTTGTGATTCCTAGAGGATAAAGCCTCATTCCCTGCTCCCCTGTCCAGGGATTCCCATGCTCTTTCTCCTCCTTTTCTATCAGTTGCAGACTTTGTGATACTTACAGGGCGTCCTGGGGACCTGTTTTAATGGTTGGACTCGAGCTTCGAGGGCTTTTCCAATCTTAGTGATGATTCTGTGATCTTGGTCCTCTTAGAAAATCCTGTGAGTTTTGTGCTCTGCACCAACTGCCCCTTTGCCCAGAGCAGCAAGCAGGGGGATTATCCATCCCAGAATCTCCCTGCCAGGCCTGCAGCCGGGGATCAGGGGCAGGCAGAGGAGGCCAGCAGGAACCAGGAACGGCACGCTCCAGACGGCCCATCTGCAATGCAGAGCAATCAGGGAGTGACTCCGTGGCTCCTTGACGAGCACTCCACGGGCAGTTCTCCCTTTCATGGAGGGCACTCCCTTGGAACGAGCACTTGGCAGCGGATGAGCGAGGAATGAGATGGCTCTAATCCCGTAATTTAATTAGAGCTGCTTGGAACTGCCTATCGAAAAGCCCATTTCCCCAGCAGGCTGCAGTGCTGGCGGCCGGGACCCTCCTGCTCCTGCTCTTCCACCCTGCAGTGCTTTCCCACCCCTGCTCTGTCTCCTGCTTTGCCTTCCCATGGGTTTTAGCGTGGGCTGGGACTCTCCCCAGCTGTTCACCCCCACGTTTGTGAACACAGGACTGACTGGAGCAGTCTGGTGGGCAGGGGAAGGGCAGGAGCTCTGGTTTTATCCCGCAGAGGCAGGAGGTGGCAGTGGAAATCTAAGCTCCAGGTCTCCTTCCGTGTGGGAGAAGTTCCAGGTCTCCTTCTATTTTGCAACTGAGCGAAAAATGTTGGCCAAGACAAGGATCTGCTGAAGGAGGGTGCTTGGGGGGGTCAGATCCCATCCTGCCCTGACCGAGGGGTCCTGGCACCCTCCTCACACCTTCCCAGGAGCAGGAATCTCCCTCAGGATCTCTGAATAGCCCTCCCTGATTATCACGTGGAGTAGCTCCCACATAAACTGCAGAACAAGCTGGGATGGCACGGCCTGGGCAGCACTTTGGAGCACAATCAGACCTTCTTCCAGCTGATCTCAGTGCCCAGCTTCCCCTTCATGGCCTGTGCATGTCCATGAGGTCCTGGAAAAGGTTGCCCAGAGAAGCTGTGGCTGCCTCTGGATCCCTGGAAGTGTCCAAGGCCAAGCTGGAAGGAGCTTGGGGCTACCTGGGACAGTGGGAGCTGTCCCTGCCCGTGGCAGGGGGTGGAACATGATGAGCTCTAAGGCCCTTTCCAACCCAAACCATGTTAAGAGGGAGAAAAGGATCTGGGAATGAGGGACCAAAAGCCTGAGGGACCATTTGGTAAGGGCAGGGATACATAAACCCATCCCTCCAAAGATGGGAGCAGCCTGTTGATACCTCCTCCCTGTCTCAGGGAAAAGCTCATCCTGACCAAAAATCCACATGGGATCAGTTCAGCAGGAGGTTTTGGTCGGATTCTGGCTTGACCCTGCCCCACGCATTCCTGGGCCACGGCTCCCAGCAGCCTCCTGCGGGCTCAGCCAGACACAAAGCCCCCCTGGTGCAAACAAATTCCTGCACAGCAGCAAAATCCCAGCAGCAAAATGCCTGATTAACAACCACTGGCTCCTCGCCACCCATGCACCAGGCCCGAGCTTGCAGCAGTAATTGCTGCCCCATTATGTTTTCCTGATGCTCCAAGGTGAAAGGGAGCTTTGTCCCGGAGCCCTGGGCCAGCCAGGGATGCCTCAAGCTGGCAAGCAGCTCCTCCTGCACAACGTCCTGATGCTGGGACAGAGGCAGGGCTGGGCATCCCATCCTGCTCCTCAAAGCCTTGGCAAGAACTCCC
Source organism: Eulacestoma nigropectus (assembly GCA_013397775.1). NCBI lineage: Eukaryota > Metazoa > Chordata > Aves > Passeriformes > Eulacestoma > Eulacestoma nigropectus. The sequence continues at coordinate 19,153 of VZTE01001292.1, read as the reverse complement.
AGCTCCAAGGGGAAGGGGGGAATTCTGGTGTCTCGCTAAATGTCCTGACCAGTGTCCCCTGGTGATGCACTGGAGACACCCTCTGGAAATGCATCCAGGGGATAACCTTATCCCAGTGCCACAGAAATGCCCCTGGGAGATGTCACTCTCCCAGTCCTACAGAAATGCTCCTGGGAGGTGTCACCATCCCAGTGCCACAGAAGTGTCCTCAGGCGACGTCACTGTCCCAGTCCCACAGAAATGCCCCCAGGAGACGTCACTATCCCAGCGACACCAACAAATGCAGCTGCAACCCCCCCTCCCCTGGCCAGGGAAGAGCCCCAGGACAGCAGTGAAGGTGTTCCACAGCAGTGGCTCGGGGCCAGGCTGCTGGAGGTCCCCAGCTGGTTGTCACCCCAGCTCTGAGGAAGGTCCTCTGTGCAGGCAGCTTCCGACAGAAGACAGATTTTCCGAAGAAAATCCCCAGCACTGGGGAACTTCCTACCTCTCCTTCCAAGCTGAAGGCTGCTGGGAAGCTGCACCAAGACCAAAGATTTTGCTGCTGGACCCTCAAGCTTTTCGTGATGCTGTTTCCTGATGAGATCTGTGGCCCCAGCCTGGAGGGAGCGTTTCTTTGTGGCTCCCTGAGGAACCCCACACACAGCACTGCCTGGATGGGGTTGAACACGGATTCCCCTGCTGCAGAGCCCACCTTTGGCTCACCTGCAGCTGCGGGAGGGATCCGAGCCACTGCAGCGTTTGAGATCTTCAGGGGAAGCAGAACAGGCAGGAAAAGAGGCTGAAGGCCAGAGGGAGCTGGGAAAACTTGGCTGTGAGAAGTGCTCCTGGTTTGCAGACAAAAACAGGAACGAAGGTTCATGAATCCTTTGGCTCAGGTGTGGTGATGCTCTCGGGCTGTACATGACCCACCCGGTCTCCCACAGCCCAGCCCTGCCCCAGCCCGTCCCCACCCGCTCCAGGCAGGGGAAAATCAGCACCAGGCACAGCCAGGCTCTGCTGTTCCAGGGAAAAGCCTGGGAAAGAGCTGCTCTCACGCCATCTCCCTGAATTTCTGGGTCCTCCTGAAGGACCGTTATTGTTTATAGCGCATTTCCCCAAAGGATTGCCTTCCTTCCTTCTCAAATTATTTCGGCAAAGAGTAAAGCATGGTTTGCTAACCCAGGCAGGAGGAAATTGCTGTTCTTTAGCCAAGGCTCTGAACCTCGGTGAATTCGGTGTCCTGATCTCGGAAGCAAAGCAAGCCCGGCCAGTGCAGCTGTAGGAAACCACCTCGACATGTTTTGATCCCACTGCTGGTTCCCAAGGGACTCCTGGGTGAGGAGAGACTCTAAGGATGGACATCTGCTCGAGCCAAACCCAAACCTCACCCAGCTGCTCTGCGAAGCACCGGGCTGGGCTCTTCCCACCAGCTTCCTCTTCTGCAGAGAACTTGCATGTGCAGCTTTGCCCAGCAGACGCAGAGCAGCTGCAACTTCCCTGTTCCAAAATCTCCCCCAATTTGCCCTGCAAGCAAGTTTTGGTCCCATAAAATCGTAGAATGTGTTGGGTTGGAAAGGACCTTAGAGATCATCCCATTCCACCCCTGCCATGGGCAGGGACACCTCCCACTGTTCCAGGTTGCTCCAAGCCCCGGCCGGCCTGGCCTTGGATGCTTCCAGAGATCCAGGGGCAGCCACAGCTTCTCTGGGCACCCTGTGCCAGGCCCTCCCCACCCTCCCAGGGAACAATTCCTTCCCAAAATCTCATCTATCCCTGCCCTCTGGCAGTGGGAAGCCATTCCCTGTGTCCTGTCCCTCCATCCCTTGTCCTGAGTCCCTCTCCAGCTCTCCTGGAGCCCCTTTAGGCCCTGGAAGGGGCTCTGAGCTCTCCCTGGAGCCTTCTCTTCTGCAGGTGAGCACCCCCAGCTCTCCCAGCCTGGCTCCAGAGCAGAGGGGCTCCATCCCTTGGAGCATCTCCGTGGCATCCTCTGGACTCTCTCCAGCAGCTCCACATCCTTCTGCTTTGACCTCAGGGCTCTGCAGGTGGGGTCCCACCTGAGCAGGGCAGAGGGGTAGAATTCCCCCCTTTCCCTGCTGCCCACACTGTGGGATCAGCCCAGCACACGGGGATTTTCTGGGCTGCCAATGCCACCATGGCTGGGTGCTGCTGAGCTTCTCACCAAGTCCTCCTCCTCAGGGCTGCTCTCCATCCATTCCCCTCCCAGCCTGTGTTTCTGCTTCTCACTGAGCCGCGCAGCACCAGGCTGTAAACCCCTTCTTCCTGCCATGCAACAAGCAGCAGGAGTGAGGGATGCAGGATTCCCAGCCAAATCCCCTGCATTCTGGTCCCTTCTTTTCAGTCAGAGTGCCAGCCAGGTGGAGAAGCACTGCTGGTGTTGGGATATCCCTTTCCTGGAGACATCTCAGTCTGGAGCATTCCTCCATGTGCATTCCTCTCTCCAGGGAATGCAAGGTGAGGAGGGAGTTCAGGAGAGGTCACAGCACCAGCTGGGGACAGAGAAAAAAAAAAAAAATTTATTCCCCTTCTCTGCTTCAGGCTTTGGATGAATCACAGGTGACTCAGCTGCTTTGAAACCAAGGGCAGTTGGATCTCTGAGGTGACTTTGGCACTTTGTGGCCCTCAGTGTTCACTTCTGAGCGTTGTCCCCTGGTGGTAACGGGGATGGAGCTGGGGTGGGAATTCAAGTTCATTTCCCAAGGGAAGAAATCCCTCCAGGAACCTGCAGCAGCCATGAGATGGGCTTGAGCTCATGGTCATTCCAGAATCCGTGCCTGGGAAAGGCAATCCTGTGAGCAAGCGGTGCCCTTGGAGCCTGCAGCACCTAATTAGAAGGGAAGCTGAGGAGAAAGAGGGGAGAAGAAAAACCCACCAGGAAAACAAAGGACATTTCTGAGCAAGGATAGGTTTACCACAACTGCATTGCCATCCAGCCTCCGAAAATCCTGGAACAATCCCCACGCCTGCGTCATCTTGTGCAGTTTCTGGGGCTGAACAGCTGCTTTTGGGAGGGATACTGCACTATCCTGCTCCAGCAGGAAACCAAAACAGCAGATTTATCCTGTCCTCTCCTGCAGGAGGGACAGTCCAGTGGGCTCTGGCAGTAACGAGGAGGTGTTTACACACATCTGCAAAGCCCTTGCAGGCCCAGGGAGCAGCCAAAGCCGCAGGCTGGCAGGGAAGCCTGCCAGGAAGGGCACTCACAGTCCTCTGGGATGCAGCAGGGGATTGAAAAGGGAAAATGGGAGATCCAAGGAGAGCAAGATGCAGCTATGGATGGACTAGAAAAACACGGAGAAGGAGGAGGAAAAGGGAGGTAGCGAAGGGAGCATGTCAGAACCAAGTAAATGAGGCAGTGACGTGGTAATGAGCCTGTCCTTCCCCTATGGAAAGGTGTTTCCATCAGGAGAATTTCCTTCTGGTGTCAACCAGGGACAGGACAACGCGTCCATCCAAGCCCAGTGCTCCCAGTACAAGATGGGCCACCGAGGAGGGTGCTTGGGCAACTGAGCTCCAGCTCTGTGCCCTGCCAGAGCTTTCCTGCAGGAAGCTTTGTGCCCCCAAGGGAGGGAACACAGGCGGGCAGCCAGCCCACCTCGTCAGGTGCCAGGGGGAGAAGCAACAATCCTGCTGGAACAGGAAACATCCGAGGGTTTCCAAGCTCGCCTGGAAGATTTGGGAGGGCGTGCAGGGGTGTTATCACATTCCAGACTGCAGCAGCGTGGCTAACCCGATACCCATCTTCCTCCTTCACTGGCTCTGACCTCGGGAGAGGCTGTGCCTGCTCACTCGGGATGACTAAAGCAAGCTTTGATCCAGCTTTTCCCAGCCCAGGATTGTACACACACCGTGCTCCTTCTCCAAGGAAAGGGGGTGGGGGGGTTGGATTTTGCCGGCTCCTCTTTTCCCAGATCAAGGGCAGTGACACTTGTGTGAAAAATCACCTTGTTTTATAGCTTTACAGAGAGGTTGGTGTTTTTATCCAGAGTTTGGCCATCCCATGCCAGGAAGTTACACCCCAGGGCTTCAAAAAGAGACTGGGAAGATGAAACTGCATCAACATTTAATGGGGTAGAGAGGGACAGGGATAGCCCTAAACTGGGTGCAAGGAAATAGACCCCTTGATTTTCAGTGTTCCTCTCATCTAAAATTCCCTCCTTGAGTGGCTGAAAATGCTCTTTTTTATGGGATAACACCAGACAGTCGCTTCCTGCAGCTACGGGAGGCTCAGAAGATGGGAAAGGTTTTTGAGCACTGGGTTTTCACAGCTCCCACCTTCACAAGTCACATCTTAAACACAAACCAGCCAAGACTGGGGAGTGCTGGGCCATTGGGTGACCTCCAGTACCACTGGGCTGGACTGGTCCCTGTGGGGAACTGCTGGAGATGACTAAGGGAGCAAAAGAGTCTGAGTAGATCTGGTCTGGGCAGTGTGGTAACAGGCAGCAAATTCCTGCTCCAGAGCCCGCTTGGGAAAAGGAACTCGGGAGGAGCTTACATCAGACTGGGCCAGACGTGTCTCCATGCGTGACCGAAGGAAGAGCTCCTGGCTTGTGACAGGAGGCCAAGTGACTCAGCTGTGGTGGGTGGGGGCAAGGAGAGAGAAGGGGATGTGGTCAGGGAGCAGGGCGTGAGTCACCAAGGAAGGGCATCTGCTGATAACAGCTGGATAAATGCGCGGCAGAGACATCAGGTCTGCTCAGGAGAACATCCGAGCTGGAAGCCAAAAGCTGGAGACAGCAATCCCGACAGCCAGAGCAAGGGAGAGCTGTGAGAGCCTGGCACGGGCTTTTCCTGCCTGGCAGCTCAGCCAAGGCTCAGGATTGACATTTTCCAACAGGTAACACCATGGCCTCGTGCCTCGCATTCCGTGATTTCACCGTTCATCTGGGCTTGGAGGCAGCCTTGTTCCCTATTATATTCCTGCAATCTCACATCACCACGAGGGATGGACAATTCCCTCCCATCCCACAAGGCCCAGCCCTGCAGACTCCTCTCTGGAGTAGTTTCCGACAGGAAGGCTCTCAGGGAAGAGGCACGAGCACGGCTGAGGCAGGGGACAGAACAAATCAATTTGCACTCTGCTCCTGCCTCCTCTCCTCCATCTCCCCCAGAACCTCAGCGCTGAGATCCCACTGAAGAAAATGAGGGAAAAGGAAAGGCACAAAGGAACCACCTTCACCTGGTGTGAGTGGCACAGAGGCATCCATGCCCATGGCATCCATCCTGCAGCAGATGAGGAGCCTCAGGCCAACATGTCCACTGAGGAGACCGAGGCACTGAGGATGAGAATTCCTTGCCAAGACCCCGGGACATCGAGGGCATGGTGGTGCTTTGTGGTGCCCACAAGCCTGGCAGGCCATGGAAAAGCACACACTGAGGGCAGGATTCCTGCCAGATCCTTTGCCACGCGTTAGTCAGCACCGTGGAGAACACGTGGGATCACGTCTCCAGCTCCTAATCCCTGCTTCCCACCGGCATCCAGCTCCCAGCTGCCCCTGCCCATGGCTAAAATCCTCCTGCAAACCTATCCTCCCCTCCCTGGGAGCTGACTAAGGAGATGTGTCATGGTCACAAGGCTGCCCCTCTGCATCCATCGCTGCTGTGGCACTTCCCCTTCGGCTGGGAAATCGGAGAAGCGCTGTCCACGTGGCACAGGAGCAGTGGGGGAAGAGGTGCCTGACTGCAGACAGCAGCTCTGTCCCTCTGTGTCCTTGGAGACTCATCCAGATGATCCTGGTGCTGTCCCACAGCTCTGCCACGTGCTGGACCCATCGCTGAGAGGGCACCAGATTATCCAAGGGGTGTGCTCTCTCCAGTGCCAGGGAGAGGGATCCTCATGGACAAGGATGAAGATGAGGCCATGGAGACCATATTTGGCACAGGAATTGGGGGAGACCAAAATTCCTGAGCGTGGGGAAGCCACAAAGAGCCCAGCTCAGCCAGCAATGCACGGGGATATCGGTCAGCTTCCCTGCAGGGAAACGTTATCTCCCCACAAGGAGAAAGATATCCATTGCCAGGAGATGGGCTTAAAAGCAAGCACGGTCTCAGGAAACTCAGCTTCCCCCTAATTCCTGTGCCTTGGCATGCAGTCTGACCACATCTGTGCAGCTGTGTCATCCCAAGCACAGAACCCAGACACTTCCATTGCCAGGAGGTTTCTTTCTCCTCCTCTGTGTCTCTGGAGGCTGGGACCTGAAGGGATAAACATGAGAGCTCTTAAAACTCATGACCTGCTGACTGTACAGGCACTTCATCCATCCAGGGCAGATTGCAACTCTTTTTTTTTCCATGCCTTGCCTTAAACAGAGGAATAATCCGTGCTTTGGAGCAGTGCATTCTTTAGCTGTGTATCCTGAGGCACAGCAACCCCCCTCTTGCTTCCAGAAGTTGCTAGGAAACTTTTTTCCCAAGAAAAAAGCCTCCTGCTGCTTTTGATTCTCCCAGGGACTGAAGTTCTCTACCTGGAAGTGTCCACTGGCCACACAGCTGCATCCTCATCCTCCCATCTCAAACTGAATCACGGAATCACAGCATGGTTTGGGTTGGAAGGAACCTTAAAGATCACCCAGTGCCACCCCCTACCGTGAGCAGGGACACCTTCCTCTGTCCCAGGTTGCTCCAAGCCCTGTCCAGCCTTGCCTTGGACACTTCCAGGGATCCAGGGGCAGCCACAACAATCAGGGCAAAGGAGGCTCAGTGACTCTGAAGAATAATTCCATTAAACACTACACACCACGGGTGAATTCCTTTATGTCAAGCCTGTATTTGCCAGTGTGTGCTGTAAATAAATATTTGATTAAGGTAATAACCCTGGTGCAAAAAAAAAGAGATTTACATTACCACCTTTGAGCTGCACACAATATCTGGTGCCTGCACGTTGCAAAGATTAGACCCTCCCTCCAACCACTCGGAAGCAACAGGAATCCCAACTGTGCTTTGTGGGAAAGCCCACGGGGCAGAGGGAATTGCCAAGCACGGGTATGCCATTCCCAGGCACTGCTGAGAGTGCACTTCTCACCCCAAAGGCAAAGGGTGAGCAGTCCTGATCCTAAACCTCCTGCAGACAGCAATCCCACCGGTGCAGGGATGCTCCAGCATCGCTCCTGGCACCGGGAGCTCTGCGTTACACTAATTAATTACTCCAGCATCATCCCAACCCCACAAAAACCCCACAAAAAGTAGGATCATTTCCTTGCCTAGACAGCCTTAATTATGCTCCTGCGTGGCAAGCTGGGAAGGGAGCAAGCAGGGAGATTCCAGGTTTGGAGAGGCTGGAGACGGAGCCGGCTGAGATGGTTGGAGATGTCCGTGCACGCGGGCACAGGTTCCAGGCTGGCAAAGTGAAACCAGCAGGGCGCAATCGCCTCCTCCTTGCCAGCCTCCAGCCTGCCCCAGGCATGCCCTTACACCAGGGCAGTGGTTTTCCTGGCTGGGAATGGCAGTGCTTCCGTGGCATCACTGATGGAATGATGGATTCCCAGCCTGCTCCACGCCCAGCCCACATTCCCATCCTGTGGCACGCACTGACCTCTGCAAGGGGGGCACAGCTGTACCCACAGGCAGCTTTCTAATCCAGCATCCCACTGTTTGGCATCCCTTCGTGCTCCTCCACTGGCAGCTCGCTCTCCTCGAGCTGTTTGCTGGACAAGCTCTAACCAAAGCCTCGGGGGGAGGCAGCAAAACTTCCCTCTCTGCTAAACCCATCTCCCAGGACTGCACTAGCAACATCCTCCCGTGCCTGCAGCCATCCTGCAATTAGTTTCTACCCCACTTCCCCTTCCTGTGGCAATTCACATGGATGAGAGTCCCACAAACGGGCCAAGTTTTATTAATAGGGATTAAAGAGATGATGTTAACAGATAAAAGATGCAAACGCGCTACCTGCATTACATCATCTCACACTGCTGCTCCTAACGGGCCCCCCAGGGTCACTCCATCCTCCCTGGGGGACACCCAGGTCCTCTCCCCCATGCTCTCCACTGTCTCAGCTGCAGCAGTGATCCATATGCTCCTCCACATGAGCCCAGCTGATTAGGAGAGATGTTGATGAAGTCAGTTCCATTAGTGAAGCCAGTTCCAAACTGAATCCCTGAGCAGCTCCGTTCACCTCTGGACACATCCTGTTGTTCATCCCATTTCCCACTCACCTGAAGTTTCTGTGGTGATGCTCAGGTTTGCTCCCTTCCTCAGAAAGAAAAAAAAAAATCCCTTATATTATCCCTTTATATTATCAATAAAAGTCATTTTGGCTCCATCTATTCAAGCTTGTGATATCAGTGAGATGTTGATTGAGCTTTCCACTTGCTCAAAACAGTGTCATAGCTCACCTTGAGTAAAATTCTGTCTAAGGAGGAGGTCAGAGGAGCTAAATCCAAGGGGTAGAGGCTCAAACTGGACATCAGTCCATGGCTTGGGCTGTGGGTGGCAGCACCTTTGTGTAGGAGTCAGCGTTGCTGCTGCATTTGGGCAAGAAAATTCCCCATTAATGAGCTTTTTGCTTTATAAAGACGAGGATGAAGCTGGGTCTATAAATGGAAAATAAATTAATGGGCCCCATTCAGGCACAAACGCCTGAAGATGTGTTCCTGTGTGCAGATCGTCTCTGGCAGAGCCAACGTCAACCCATCCAGATTAGAACAGGTCCAAAACTCGGCTAGAAGTCAAGCCAAACCTGCCTCTGGCTGCCAGTGATGAGCAATAATGTGGATTGCTGTTCCCAAGAGAAAACTAGCCCTTCCAGGCAAGGAAAGGACAATCACGTGTTTCAGGGAGCAAAAACCAGGATCTTGAACTGTCTGGAAGTCAGCAGCATTGCTGATTCATGACCAAAAAATGTGCGGATGTGGCACTTGGGGACATGGTTTCATGGTGGGTTTGGCAGTGCTGGGCTAAGGGTTGGACTTCGTGGACTTAGAGGGCTTTTCCAACCTTAATGATTCCCACAGGACAAGAGTTCCTCACCCCAAACCCTCCAAGACTAAACAGTGACATCAAATCGGGTGTATTTAGCCATGGGTACATTGATTAAAGCCCACGGGCATCATCCAGAGCACGGCCAAGGAAGCTGCCAGGGACAAATCCATGTGAGCCCACGGCGCCGCTGCAGCCATCCCTTGGAAAAGGGCAGGGATAGAAGCGTGGCTGGATCGCAGGACTGGCGGTTCCACCCAAGAGCAAGCAGGTACAAGATGTCCTGAGAGAGTGTCCTAGGTTACAATGTAAGATGTGCCCAAAGGTGGGTATTCTATCACCATCTTCATAAACTGTTAAAAACCAGTGGGGCAGTGTTCCCCACCTCCTGCATGACTCATCCCTGATAAACTCTGGGGATATCTCCTGTTCATGGGCCAGCTGTTGAAACCAGGTGGGGCAGTGTTTCTTATCTCTCCCATGGCCCATCCTCCCTCCAGGGGGATATCTTCTGTTCATGGGCCCATCAATGCCTTGCCTCATGACTCACCATCCCATTGTGAGATGCTCCGCCCGGGAGGAGGAACTGAGCGTTCCCATCTGTATATACTCTGAGGTTTGGAACACCACAGCCAGCCTTTTTCCACTGGATCCCCAGAGGAAGACCAGACCCTTTGACAAGATCACTGCCTCAACAGAACCATCACTCCAGGAGGCTGCAGGCCCCGTTTAATCTGACTGCTACCAACACCCTGACCGACAGGGTGTCAGGTTGTATTCTGACTCTGTCAGTGGTTTTTCTTTTTGTACTATTGCATTTATTTTATTTTTCCTATTAAATTGTATTTCTGACTTGGAGTCTCTCACTGGTTTGCTTTCAAACTAGTACAGAGAGAATTTCCCAGGAACACATGGCGGGAAATGGACACTACCACACCATGGCCACCCCAACAGTGTCTCAGAGGGGTCACGGCCAGGTCCTTCCTCAGGCACCACTTCCTGACCGCTCAGCTCTCAGCAGGAATTCCCGCTGGGTGGAGGGACGCTAACTCAGCACCGTGGAAGCAAAAGAGAGCTGATGACCCTTAAAAAATGCCCACAGCACTTTGCAGGAGCCCCCTGGGGTGTGAGTGGCTGCCGTGCTCCTCGTGAGGCGCCGCAGATGAAGGACCGGGCGTGCTTTGTGCCTCGCACATCCCACGGACAAACAGCACATCCCACTGCTGTGATTCACTCACCCTCCCCAACCTGGGAAGGTGCGAGCGCTTGGGCGGCTTCCAAGCTCTGCCTATCTGTGCCTCGGCATCAGACCAGACTGGAAATAATTTCTGGAGACAGGGAGGGAGTTGCTCCAGGCAAATTTTGGTGCATTAAATGGCTGGTGAAGCCCTGTGAGAGACAGAAGCCAAATCAATTAGAAGTCGAGGCTTGATGCCGTTCTTTAGCTTTATGGGAATTTCCACCAACCAGCGCTAGGAAAAGATCACATCTTCTTAAGAGGTGATACAAGAGTTAGGATGGAGGAGAGAAGCCCTGGATATTTATGGCGCCTCAGAGAGGAAGCAGCTTGTCCTGCTTTGTTTGATGGTTTTGGAGATGAACAGAAATCACTCCAGCCTAAAGCAATGCCCAGAGCAGGAGACACCATCCCATAAAGATAAGACCTAGGAGGGCAATTCCAGCAGCACAATGCCAACCTCGGCAGCCTTTCCCTGGGATTGACCCAGAGGCCATTTGAGTTCAGGACACAGAGACTGCGGAGGTGATGTATTACAAAGCACCCATCTCGTCTGGGTAAGTGTTGAAACAACAAGTCCTTCCCTGATCCCTTCTAGCACGCAATTCCAGCACAGAAGGGAATCCACAGGCTCGGCATCTCTGGCTGCCAAAGGCCAGCATCTGAAAAGGATAACCCAGCTTTCCCTATGTATCTCCATGAAAACAGTCTCCACAAACTGCTTGGGATTGATCCAGCGGTCTCGACCATCTGCCAGCTGCAGGCTCTGGAAGCAGGTGAGGGTTTGCTGCCAGCACTTTGCTGCGTTCCCACTTGACTCTGCAGCTTCAGGAGGTTGGACAGGTTCCCCCTGCCGTGATGGGAATGCTGAACAAGAGAACTGCAGTGTCTCATCCCAAGCACAGCGTGTAGGGCACTGTGGGAATCCCTTCACCAGCACTCTGCCCCTGCATGCAGAGAACTGGGAACTGTGGGACCTGGTCCCTGCAAGTGCATGGCAAAGGGACAGGTGACAGCAGCGAGGATGCAGCCCCCAGGCTCGGTGTTTTCACGTGGCAGCCCTGAAACTTCAAGGTCTTGGTTGCCCATCTGGAGAGCTCTTTTGGTTGCAGATTGGGCTGACATGAAACCCCAGCTCAGGACTGCAGAAGCCTGAGGCATCTTGGCATTCCAGAACAGTATGGGTTGGGAGGGACCTTAGAGCCTCATTCCACCCCCTGCCATGGGCAGGGACACCTTCCACTAGGCCAGGCTGCTCAGAGCCAGTGGTGGTGGCTATGAGAAATATCTGTCAATTAAGCCCAAAGCTGTTCCCCTTGGGGATCACCGAGGCCTGGCAGCGAGATTCCAGCAGCCAGGGACCTGGGACAAGTGGCTGTGACCTGTGCTCCTGCCACCAGCACCCACCACCTCTCAGAAAGTGGCTCTGACCTCCCGGGAGCCACGTTTTAGCCCCATTTCCAGCAGAGCGGTTGCTACGGCAACAAAAAATGGTTTGCATTTTTAAATGCTTCCTCAAGGACATCCATTAAGGAGGCTGAGGATCAGGAGAGAGGAGGGATGGACTCAGCACGTGGCCCCAGCCCTGGATGAGCAGGTTTGGAGGAAGCCCAGGTGTCCATCCATGTAATAATGCATGGATATTCTGGAGTGCAAGAGCCTCCTCTTCACACTCCCCCCTGCATCATGGAAGAGAAGATCCAGGCAGGAAAACTCCATTACTGGCAGCTTGACACAAACAGGGAAAAACAACCCCAGCCTCACAAAAAAAAAAAAAAAAGGGAAAGAAAAAAAAAAAGAAAAAAGACTTTTTCTCCAGAAGCTACTAAAATTGACTCCACTGTTCTCATTGAAATGGACAAGGACGTTCAGGCAGCACTCGCCAAGTTTCCTTCCCGAAAAAGACTTACAGAGAAAGTCCTCCGAGGGATAATTAACTGGCTGACAGACAGGAAACGAGGATAAAAATAAGTGGAATATTTCCGCCATGGAAGGAGATTATCTGCGGGATCTCTTCCCATGATTGCACAGCGACTCACAGATCACAGAGCTGCTCCCAGCCGGCCGCTGGAGCATGGGTTTGGATGCCACCGCTGCAGAAGGGAGAGCTCCCAAGTCATGGAATCACCACGGAATGTTTGGATCGGAAGGGACCTTAAAGCCCATCCAGCTCCACCCCCTGACACCTTCCACTATCCCAGGTTGCTCCAAGCCCTGTCCAACCTCCAAGGTGGAGCATCTCCTCTTGGAACAGAGGCCAGGAGCGGGAGGGCGCTTTGGGGAGGAGCTGTGGGATGGGATGAGGACAAGCCCTGGCTGCCAGCAGAAAGGTGGAGAGCAGGGACCCAGCCTGGGGGTGACAAGGACCACAATTAATGTGAGGGCAGAGCCCTTGTGAGATATTCAGGGCCAGGAAGAAAGACTTAAAAAATTACCAACGGGACCCTGCGACGGAGTGGGGCAGAAAAAAGGGACAAGCAGCAGGTTTAAACCCAACATTTATGCTGGGAATTGTTTTTAAATTCCCACAGTGTCCTCAACATGCTTTGCTCAGGTGAGAAACACTTGTGGGATGAACACAAACAGTGCAGATTGTCCGTGTGCCCATCCACGCAAAACCCAGCTGGAATGCGCGGCCTGCATCCCACCTGCCTGCCTCTCTCCAATGTTCACGGATGCTTCCCACCCTGGCAGCTTTGGAATCTTCTCCCGGCTCTCAAACCGAGCTGAACTGGTGCAGAGTGGAACCACACCCTGCCTATGTGGACCATGCAGTCCTGCCAAGGGCTCGGTGGCTTTCTGTGCCACTGGCCGAGCCAGTGGTGGCTACAATAATTACAGGGGAGCACGTGAACCTCAGGGGAGGCACAGGGAAAAGCCAGACACGGTGGTAGAGGAGCTACGTGTTTTGGGAACTAATAATGCAAAGGGAGAGCTGGGTGTGGAGATGGTGCATGGGAAAACCTGCCCAGGTGCCAGTCCTGGCTGGAGAGTCCCAGCAGTGCAAAGGGGACACTGGTGGCAGTGTCCAGGCACCGCCAGGCAAGGAAAGGCGTGTGGGACAGCTGGACATGCAGCAGGAAAAGCACAGCTCAGGCACCAGGATTTGCTTGGAGGGAGCACAAGTCCAGCATAGGAAGGACATGGAGAGAGTCCAGAGGGAGTCATGGAGATAATCCAAGGGATGGAGCCCCTCTGCTCTGGAGCCAGGCTGGGAGAGCTGGGGGTGCTCACCTGGAGAGGAGAAGGCTCCGGGGAGGCCTCAGAGCCCCTTCCAGGGCCTAAAGGGGCACCAGGAGAGCTGGAGAGGGACTTGGGACAAGGGATGGAGGGACAGGACACAGGGAATGGCTTCCGACTGCCAGAGGGCAGGGATAGATGGGATTTTGGCCAGCAGTTGTTCCCTGGGAGAGTGCTGAGGCCCTGGCACAGGGTGCCCAGGGAAGCTGTGGCTGCCCCTGGATCCCTGGCAGTGCCCAAGGCCAGGTTGGATGAGGCTTGGAGCAGCCTGGGACAATGGAAAGTGTCCCTGCCCATGGCAGGGGGGGGAATGGGATGAGCTTGGAGGTCCCTTCCACCCCAAACCATTCTGGGATTGTGTGATCCCCGACTGTGGAAGAGGCCGTGGTGGGAGCTGTGGTTTGGAGTTGTGATCCTGCCAGCCACGCTCATCGAAGCATTGGGAATGTCCCCAAAAGACTGGCAGCTTGCTGGAGACATTTTAATTGTTCACAGTTGTTTGTTTCCTTCTGTTTTCTAGGCTCCCATGGTCTGAAAGCTTCCTGCTTGACCAGCAGCCCTGGTGACAAACTTTTCTGAGAAAAGACCCTTTTGAAAGGGCTAGAGTGGAGATTCTCTGCACTGATGTGATTTCAGAGCTGAGATTTAAAACCCAAGCAAACAATGAGCTCTTGCTATGGACTGGGAGCTGCGGGGTTTGGTTCTGGTATGAAGGAGAAGAAATCTTCCTCTACCAGCGAAATCTCGGGTGCTACAAGTAAGCAAATCCCACCCTCCAGCCCCCAAAGATCCCCAGCCTCCAAACACACGTGTTCCTTGCTGCCCTGCTGCACAGCTCCACATCTTCCCTCCTCCCACCCACCGGCTGTCTCTGCTACAGCTCCCAGCCTTTCCCCAGAGCCTGCCTGGCAAAGGATGCTCTTCCCCAAAAGAGCTTCCCACAAATGCTCTCCTCTCTGCTGAGGAATGCTCTGACACCAAAGCTGCGGTTTTCCCAACCTCTGATAATCACTAAAAGTTGGAAAAGCCCTCTAAGATCATCAAGTCCAGCCTAGCATTGCCAAATCCATGACTAAACCTTGTTACCCAGGCTCTGATTTTTGCCCGTTTTTTGCTTTTCGTTCTCCATCTGCAGAGAGAGAAGCACTGAAGCAATAATTTTGCCAGCAGGTCAGTTTTCTGCCTGTGCTGGTAACTCCACACCAGAGATGTTAGTGGAGGTGAAAGGGTTAAGGCAGGCTGGGGACAAAAGCAATGGATTTACTAAATGAAGCAGAAAATCCTACTGTTTTCTTTCCTGCCCTTGCTGGAAAACATTTGCCTACTCCCCTCCCGACTTCTATCAAAAGCCCTGCAGGAAATCAAACTGTTCAAATCTGTTTTTCTGGTTCCAATGGTTCCTAACAGGCCAAAGCACTCTTGGGCCAGCAGCAACCTCTTCTTCTCCCTCCCTCCCTCCCTCCACATCTGGCACGGCAGGGGTTTAACTCCCATCCTTGATAAAGATTTTTCTCCTCCCCCTGCCTGATCCACCTCAGGTTCTCCACCCTTAGAAATGCCCTCCAGCGTGGTTGAGACAGAGCAAACGACCAGAGAATATCCACGAGGAATTCCTGTGGCGCTCTGAAGTCGCCGACTCCTGCGGCCACCAAGTTTTTCCAGCGCTCGCAGGAGAAATGGGAAGTTCGTTCTCAAGGAAAAGCAGAGGGATGCCTCGCTCCCTGCGCGCTTCTCCCTCTGCAAAAGGAGCCATATGGCAGCGCTTAGCGGCACTCACTGTGCTGGAATGACTCGGCCTTCTGGCTCTCTCCTCCAAGGCTGCCCAACTGTGCAATTGCCACCAAGCTGCCACCTGCCTGCCTGGCACGCGCTGTCCCCCTCCCCGGGGCTCCAAACTTCTGCAGGCAGCTTTGGAGGGCTGCAGCTCCTTTCCTAACCTCGGATTCAGGGTGGTCTAGCTTGGTGTGACCACCCACAGCGCCATGGTACAGGCAGGTGTGTTCCTGCTGGTCCCCTCCAGGTCACAGCCTCCCCCATGCTCTGTAAACCAGAATTTGGGGCCAGCTCCTCCTCCTCCTCCTTTTCAGACCCCATCATGTGGATTCTTGTTGTCTCCTTTGGCTCAGGAGGCTTAGGAATGATTTTTCCCCTGCGTGGCATCTACCCCCTCCAAACTGAGTGAAATCCCAGGCAGGAAAAGCCAAAAGGAAACCCCAACAAACCTGATAATGAGTTTAGGGGAACACCAACGTCTGGCGGGTCCGTGTCACGTTATGCCACACCTGATCCCACATCCCAGCTCAAACCATGGGATGGACACCGTGCTCTCCTCTGCACCAGGAGCACATCAAAGTGGCCACAGGGTTCCTGGCAGCCCTGGGTAGCAGCTGATGAGTCAGAAGTTGTTCTTCTCCTTTGGGTCACCTCCTCGAGTTGGGTGTGTTGAGAGGAGAGTGGTGGAGGACCAGCTTTGGCACCTCTCCCAATGGGATCCTTGGGGTGTCCTGTGCAGGATCAGGAACTGGACTTGATGATCCTTGTGGGTCCCTTCCAGCTCTGGATATTCTGTGATCCTGTTCCTGCCAGCAGAGCCACGTGTGGAGCAGACCGATCCAACAGGGATGGCCACAGACCTCAGTAGCTGGAAACAGCAGGAAAGGGGAGCCTGAAGTGCTCTGGAAATAAATTCAACCCCAGGAAACACTGTAAGGGAAGCCAGGCAGGTGTTAAATCACAACAGCAGGTATCTGCATTAAGATCTTGTACACAACAGTGTTGACGATAAAATCCAGGTTTCTGCTTTCCTATCAGAGAGAATAAATATTGGAGCCACTCATCATCACAACCCAAGCAGGGAGCAGGGTCGGGGTGGGCTGGCATGGGAAAGCTAAGACAGATTTTACACGGGTGAGTTAAACAGCAATAAGATTTCATATTAAAGAAAAAAATCACGTTTGGTGTTAAACTGGGTAGAGTTGGACGGTGAGGCTCGCTTCACTCCCAGGAGAGAAGATCCGTGGAGGGTTTATCTGCAGCTTAAACAGATCCCTCTACAAGTTAATCCAGTTCCACTGTCCTGGGGTACCTGGGATTGCTGCTCGGTGGCTGTGCCAGCCCAGGCTCTGCCTCGGTGTCTGGCACATCCTCCCTGACTTAGGGGAGCTCGGATCGATCCAGCTCCACACAAGGACCAGAAATGTGCACCAGGCAGCTCCAGCACAACCAACCCCCTTTTCCCCGGGCTCAGCTTGTCCAGCTGCATCGTCAGATCTCATCCTTCCTGCCCCAAGCTCGCAGAGCTTGTGGGCACAGGGTCGGACCACCCAAAGGCAAAGAAGGAAACCTCTCCCACGGGGGTGAGAAGCACGCTGAGCCCTCCGGAGAGGTGGTGGCTCAGCAGAGCTCTGCAGGATCCCTGCCAAGCGCTGAGTGCGCCACAGGATCAGGGGCTGCTGCACAGACAATGCGAGGAGAGCACCCATTAATTCGGCTCGCTCTGCACAAACTCTTATTTTTAGCGCTCGCGAGCGGCGCCAGATTGGCAGCATTATAAATAGAAGGCTCCTATTTATCCTGCAGTCTCGGCACCGCCGTGCTAAGTCAGTCTTACGACCTCAATAAATCCAGATTAGGTGCTCCCGAGGCTGTGTCACCACAGGAGTAACATCTCCTCTGTGCTCAGGCACAGCTGGGGGGGGCTGCTGCCCCTGTGCACCAGCCTGGTGCCTTCTGAGGTGTCTTGATGCGACACAAACCATCACTCAAACGAGACAGGGGATCCCACCTTCAGACTCCTCCATCCTATTGAAAAGGTGATTACACACCTTACATTTTGGGGATTTGAGGGTTTGCCTCCCAGGACAGGGAGCATCACGCTCCATGCCCCGTCCCTGAATGATGGCCGGATGCTGCTCTGGGCAAGGTTCAGCCAGCTGAGGAAACCGTGGTGCCCTTGACACCACATCAGCTGCACCCACGATGGCAAAACACCAGGGCTGGGAGTGAGAGCAGCCTACTGTTCTGGAAAGGTGGGGGAAAAGGGGTACAGCAGGAAAAACAGTGTGGTTGGAATTAATAACTATAACCAACATTGTTTTTCTAACAAGCTGACTGTCAGTAACAATTAAAACACCAAATCAGAATCACAGAATGGTTTGGGGTTGGAAGGGACATTAAAGATCATCTTATTCCATGGGCAGAGACACCTTCCACTGTCCCAGGTTGCTCCAAGCCCCTTCCAGCCTGGCCTTGGACACTTCCAGGGATCCAGGGGCAGCCACAGCTTCTCTGGGCACCCTGTGCCAGGGCCTCACACTCTCACAGGGAACAATTCCTTCCCAAAATCCCACCTATCCCTGCCCTCTGGCAGTGGGAAGCCATTCTCCCTTGTCCTGTCACTCCAGAACCTCGTCCAGAGTCCCTCTCCAGCTCTCTTGGAATCTCTTTAGGCCCTGGAAGGGGCTCTAAGATGTCCCTGGACTCCTAATAATTCTTCTCCTCTTAAAAAAAACCACCACCCTCTCCAATTCCCTTCCACTTGTCTTTTTTCCTTTCAGTGAGGGGTTGCTCCATTTAATCTGTGGCATTATGACAATTCCCAGCACGACAAGCATTTCCTAGCAGTCACACACCTCCCTTTGAACTGGTCCTGCTGGTCCCAGAGACAGGGAGTGCTCCTCCTGCAAAGCCTGGCCTTTCGAGATGCCTGCTCCCCAAAAATGCCACCTAATTCCTTGTGCGTCCACCCGAGCCCGTGCCCTCCTCCAAACCCCGGGCATGCTGCATGCCTGGAGACTGACTGGTCTTCCTCTAGGCCCTCAGCCAGGGAAGGGCAAGGGGAAAAGGTCTGGAAGCTCCAGTTACCCTGGAATTACCTATGTGGGAACCGGCCTGCCCGGCTGCTTTGGTCCCTGCTGGGAGCCCAGGGAGCAAACGCACTGGGAAGCGGAGCATGTCAAAGAGCAGAGGGATTCCAGCAGCTGGAGGCTTCTGATCCTTTCATCTTCTGGGAGATTTTTGTCGTTTCCCAAGCTGGAAGCCTGCACCAGTCCAAGCTGCTTGGCTCAGGCACAGCACTTTGGCTGCTCAGCTGCTTGGCAGCAGGAGGAACGTGTGCTGGTTTGGGGTGAGCGTCCTGCCTGCCCCAGCTGTCCACGAGAGCTCCTTCTCCTCCTCACTCGACCTATAATGGGGTCTGGAGGGCAGTAAAGGGAAAGGGAGTGATTCAAGCTCAGCAGAGCCCCCCAGACATGTGAGAAGATGACTGTGGAAGGGAACAATCTTACTAATTTCATAATATCATCAGATGCTTTGGGTTGGAAGAGACCTTAAAGCCCATCTTGTTCCACTCCCTGCCATGGGCAGGGACACCTTCCACTGTCCCAGGCTGCTCCAAGCCCCGTCCAGCCTGGCCTTGTGCACTTCCAGGGATCCAGGGGCAGCCACAGCTTCTCTGGGCACCCTGTGCCAGGGCCTCACTACCCTCACAGAGAAGAATTCCTTCCTAATATCCCATCTATCCCTGCCCTCTGTCAGCTGGAAGCCATTCCCCCTTCAAAGCCTGGATCTGGAATGGCTGCTGGAGAGTCTGGAGGTTTGGGCTGTGTTTTGTGGGCAGGCAAATGGAAGCAAAATGCAAAGTGAGACAGGTTGCAAGGAGAAGGAAATAAAAAATAAATTAATTAATTAAAAGTAACATATAATAAAATAAGTAAAATCTAGCATAAAAATAAAATCTCTAATAAAATAAATATAAATAAATAA
>VZTE01001288.1:637428-660020 GCA_013397775.1 Eulacestoma nigropectus | reverse complement strand
CAAATGTATTCCAGTACATCCCAGTATNTCCAGTACATCCCAGTATAAGCCAATACCCCTTGATCATAAGGATAATACAGTGTAACACAGTTCTCCTTGGTCACTGGTGCCCGATGCTCTCTCTCGTCGGAGGTAGCTCGAACTACGCTGCCAAGGTCATCAACCCATGCTGCTATCTTCAGGATCTGGCCGAACAGGCAGTGGGATATTCTGCCACAAATCAGGACGCACACACCTTGCTGGCACCCACCGTGGTCCAGTATCTGTGGAAACACAAGCGTATCCACACCCCCAAGTGACAAGGTCCCAGGGGCCTTCCCACTGGCTGGTAAGCAAATTCCTTACCCATACTTTAGCTCAAGGCAAATGTGTTTCACTGGCAGACTGCAAGGAATAAAAATGATTTAAAATTGAGGGATTGTTTGAATGAGCTGGTATTGTCAAGTGATTTATGGTATATACAGCTTTCAAAAGTCTGGACTGTGCGGTTTCCCCTTGCATTCTCTCCTTTTGTTTTTTTAAAACAGTTTTAAGTGTGTGATGAGCACGTTTAACAACAGCTTGACCAGTGGGAGAATGAGGAATACCAAATTTGTGAGAGATACCCCACAGACGTAAAAAATGGACTTTGTGTCAAGTTAAAATGTCTCTCACTGTACCTGCTCACAGTCCGAGCTAATATTTTCGTAGCACTTGTCTGTTAATATTTAACAGGCTCAGACACTCTTGGATTCAGTGACCAGAACCAGCTCTTGTAAAGTCATCCTGTAGCTGGATTCTTTTTTAGTTTCTAATGCTTAACCATTGCCACTGTGAAATATTTTTGATTACTTAGAAATTCTGACAGGATCTTATGAGATCTTTCATAAAGAATTACGGCAGAAGTGGCCGTATTTTGTTTTGTTTTGCAGTGCAAAATATGAAGACAATATATTATTGGCAGAATTTAGTCACAAATAGGAGATAATTTTTCTCTTAATAGAAACTTAATTTTATCCTTCAGTTATTATTTATTTATTTTACTTTTATTTGGATATTTTGTGTTTATTTAATTATTGCTTTCCACTCACTCCTGAACAAACATAAGATATATTCATCTATAAATAAAATATTATCTATATTCAGCAATTAATGGAAAGTAATACCATTAGGACTGTAAATAATTAAACAGAAGAATTTATTTCTTGCAATAAGACATGAACTAGAACTGAGGTAAAGAAAGGCTCAGGCTACTTTTCTAATTTTAAATATACTTAAATACTATATTCATGTCAGGCTCATAATTTAAATGCATTCTTTGGTTATCCATTGTAAAAATGATAATCTCATTAAATTCACTTGGTAATGCTGCAGAAGCTCCCAAGTAGCTGTATCATAGGAATTGCACAGCATGCCAAATGTGACAGTGAAAACAGAATCCTTCAGTTCTTCAGTGCATTTTCAGAAAAACAGAAGGCATTTTAGTTTATCTGGTTGTCATTTATGTATCCTATGCAAAAAAAAAAAAATGTAAAAGGTTAATTAGCTATGTCATAAATCTGTCCTCAGGCTTATTATGGAACCTGTAGCTGTGAAATCCAGTCCCTGAATATGTCCTTTCTCTTTCTCCAGTCTTGGAAGTGAATGAACTAAAATATTATTACCTAAAAGCAATAGGACAATCAAAGGCCACAGTGCAAGAATTCATTTACCCCCCTGCTGTTAGTGGGAAGGGTGAGTTTTCACTCTAGCCCTTAAAGTGGAGGACAAACAGTAGTGATGTATCCTCTTTTCTTCCTCCCACAGTTTATGGACCCCGTCTGATGCCTAGATGAGAGAAGTGGAGCTCCCACTGTAGGATGTTTGGGCAAGAGAAAAAGGTGCCTTGGATGGCTTCATTTGCGGAGCCTTCCTGGCTGACTCCTCATCACTGTTGCCAGATGCTGCCATAGGCAGCACTGTCTCACTTGGACAGTTGGTTGGAGAGCTGACTGCTTTTGACCAAGGAAGATGGGCAAGGTGTGAGGAGCCCTCTGGAAGGTGTGTGGTAAAATCAAGAAGAGGAAAACAGTAGTGAAAAGTTTAAATTGATTAATGTCTACCTTGTTCTACTGCTGGTGCAGCTGAGGGAATCTTAGAGGCCATTGGTGGCCCTGGACCCATGCCTAGGAGGCCACTAACGTGGATCAGGAGTGTTGCAGCTGGGCTGAGAGATTCTCCGTCAGTGTGGACGTTCACCCTGCTGGCAGCAGCTGAGGCTGGACGGGGCTATGACTACACTGCAGGGTGTTCCTGCATTAGTTCAGCTCAGGGGAGGAGATGTTAAAGCAAAACATCGAAGCCCAGACACCCCTTCAGCACAGCGCTTTAGAGATCACAAAGCACTTTTGGGTGGCAGGGACTGAATTTCCTTGGAAAAACTTAAGAGGTGGTGCTGCTTCAGGAGTGTGGTGTGAATGTGTCACAGCCATAGATGTTCTTTCGGTTTACAGAGCTGGGCTAGAGCTGGAAACATGGCCCATACAGGACGGGTGTCGTATAGGCACCAGGTCCTCAGCACAAGTGTTTCACTCTAGAGACCTGCTCCTATGGATCCACAATATTTACTGATACAAAAACGTTATGGAAGAGTGCCACCACCTCATCTTCCTGCCTGCCCACCCAGCCCTTGCTGTCTCTGCCAACCAAGGTCTGAGCTATGACTGGATCATCAAAACAGCCTGGGTCAAGGCTGAGAACATGGGTTATATTTTGTCTTGAGCTGAACCTCTTGTTTGGCAGGACTGAGAGCGCAGCATGTTGCCCTGAAGACAGGAAAGAATGGCTCAATACTGGGGAAGGGCAATCATCACCTTAGTGTTGCTGAGAGCTTGCAGAAACAGCATTTGCCTGTCAGCCTGACAAGAAGCTGTAACATACTTCCAAGACACCTTTTCACAGCAGCCTCCCTTCTCTTATTTAGTCCAATTAGTAGGAGTTTTTGAGGTCAAGTCATTCAGTTTAGGAAAAATACAAACACCATTGACAACTGACACTTGAAGCTCAATAGCTGTGCAAAGGTTGATCAGTAAGAGTAGATATTATATTCCTCATTATTCTTCTCTGCCCTGGCTCCATGATCCATTCATGAGGGCAAAAGTATTTTAATACATTAACTGGAAACTCTGCCAGCTCTTGGATTAATATAATTTGTGGTTGATGAACTCTTGTTCATCATCATTGAATTCTGTAATAGGTTCTTTCACAGGCTGCTGTTGGGGAAAGCTTGCCAAGTCTGACCTATTTTTTCTTGGGGCTTTTCTGTATGCTTCTAAACCCCTGGATGAAGCCTTAAAGGTTAACAGAGAGACCTCAGGAAATAATTACTGTTTCTCAGTGGGCACCCTCTGCATGGCATCTTCCTGAGTTACTCAGTGAACCTGTTGAAGGCATAAAATCCAGTTACTTTAAAGTATCTCCCAATAGACGATTCCACACACTATAATTATGAACTGAGGTAAAAAAAAGGTATCTGTTACAGTGATGAACTTGCCTAGTTGAATAAAGCTGCTTATTTTCTTTTAAATTATTTTTTGATTATTAAATCTGTTTGATGTGGAAATCAGGATTGAAATATTTCCCCATCAACTTTCTGAAAATCAGGCAAACTTGCATCTTGCCAGCACAGCTGGAGAAAAAATTGGGATGATATGAAAAATGACAAAAGTAAAGGATTTTCTAGAAAGGTTTTGTACAGATAAAGGCCTTTTGATCAAGTGATATTTGTGTAGAAGTCTTACTAGAAAGAGCAGCAATTATAGTTAGAGGTCATCAAAGCTTCTAAGAGCTCCACTCCTCTGTAGATACATGTGCAGTTGTATGTCTGCCTTTTCCTCTAAGAAGCAGAATAAAGGTTTGGTTGGTTTTTTTTTTTTGTTTTGTTTTGTTTTTTAACTCCCTTTATACCATGTGGGGTTCCTGAAGCCATAGCTTACTGGTTGGTCACTACTTAATGTATGTCAAGAGGGACTTCGCCTTGATAAGAGATAAACATCAGAAGAAAAAGCAAATTTATTCTAGAAAAGTATTATGTCATTTGATTACAGAAATTGGTATTAAAACACATGAAAATGAAAAAGAAATCTATGGAGTGCAGTTCTCCGTGATGTTTAGCAATTTGAGCTGCTCCCACATCTCAGATAATCTCAGGGCCTGGCACTCGGCTCCCCCCACACCAAGGACTGTCCATTGTGACTGGATTTTCTCACTTTGTTCAACATGCCGTCTTCTCCCTACCTGTCTTGGCAGACTGCAGTATGTCCTTCCCACCTTTTCTTCCATTCTTCAGCACAGTTTTAACATCACTGAGCTCTTCTATCCCACCTGCCTGTGATCATTTGTAGATCTTCCCTCCTGAGCAGAGGGACTCATCCTCCTCTCCCCTCCCTTGGAACTGGATTCTGATATTCAAGCTACAAAGGCTTTAAATGGGACATGTCCCCATCCTGGCAGCTCCTCTGCACATGCATTGATGCTGCAGCCATGACCAAGGAGATCTTTCCTGCTTAAAGAGCCTCTCTGCTTCTCATGTAATTTTCAGAATTGCTATAGCACTTTATAAAGGCTGTGCTATGAGAAAAGTGCTATTTCACAGTGCTGGTACCCAATTATATCCACAATCTCTGGCTCAGTGCTAACACATTGCCAAGGGTACAGGTGACAGATTAGTGACTGGGGTGACAGACTCAGAACTCAAATGGAACTATCCAGCTTTTCCAGCATGTCCCTTTTGTCACTTCACCTTTTACTGGTTTAAAAAGTTCTGCTTATGTTTTATAATTGGACAGTGCCAGCTCAGCTTCAGTGGCTGCACAGAGCAGGACTCAGGCTCTGGAGCACTGGAGATCTGTTTATGTGCTGATATTTCTGGCAAAACTGCTTCTGAGCAGCTTCTTGAAGGTGCAGAGTTGTGAGAAAGGGGGGTGTGATGATCCCAAGCAGGAGCTTCACAAAAGCAGGGAGTCAGGAATGCTAAATCCTGCAGATGGCAAATCCTGATGGTCCTGGGGGAAAGATGCATGCACCTTCCCCAGACAAATCCTGCCATTAATCTTGGCCCTATGTGGGGAGGTTTGCACCTTGCAGAGCTCTGTGCAAGGCACTTGAGGAACCGAACCCCAACAGTGGGGAGATACCAGGGATTCTTGTGTACCAGGGATATCCTGCTGTCATGGGAGGCAGAGCCTTTTTGACCAGTTTTGCTCCATGGCACTTCCAAGAAGTCAAGCTGACCAGCAGAATTCCTGGGGGCTTCTTAAATATTAGAGCTGTCATGGTAAACATTAAAAAGTGAGGCTGTGGATCTTGTTCATTCAGGTTAGAGCTTACATCCAGCACATACTGGGTTCCTTGAGTCTTTCTCAACCTGTATCACTGGGCATCCGTATTACTTGTGTTCAGTGCTAACTGATGCTCTGGGAGAGGCTGGCACCTGCCTCCTGTTTCAATTTGTTTGTTTCACAAAGATTAACGGGCAGGAATGATGCTGTGTCTAGCACCAGTCTGTGAAAAGCTGATGACAAGTTGTACAAATCTGATGACTCCTAAAAAATGCAGATCAACCACGCAGCTGGAAAATACAGTTGGCCTCATTGCTGTCAGAATTGTCCTGGCAAAATTTACCAGGGAAAACAGTGGCTGCAGAGCATCAATCCAACCTCATCCACCATAGAGTGCCATGGCTGAAGATTATGCATCCTTGATGGGAGTTAGAAATCCATTCTCAGGGGAGAAAAAAGTTCGCTCTGCCCTCAGTGAATAATTCAACTAAGGAGTTTTGCTTTGGGCAATTTTGAAAGTAGCAGAGCTCCGTGTATAAAATGGTATTTCTGAAAGCTTTACCCATTAATTTAACATGACTTAGCTCAATTCCACCCTTCCTTATCCAGCATAGTCCATCTTCTGCTTTGCTAGTCTGGACTGATGTATTCCTCTATGGCACAAAGTCAACCATCTGCTTGCAGACCTCAATAACTTGCTTCCATGGCAAAGCAAAAGAGGAGCTTTATAACAACAAAGAAAGTTGTATGGAATTTCCACTGCACTCAGAAATTTCTTGTTTATTCAGTGTTGTGCAATATTCATTGATGGATAAAGATGTTACAAGAACCATTTAAATATATGATTGTAGTAAATACACATAAAGCTTTTTGCAAGACTTTTTAGAAATTTTTTTAGAAATACCTTTGAAATACTAGCAAAGATATTTCAGAACTTAGTTTCTCTGCACAGTTTTAGAGATACTAATACTTGTGAAAAGCAAGGAGCAAAGGGAACTCCCTAATTGTAGGTGACTGTCATGTAATAGAATGGTAATTCAAATTGGACTTTACTATTCGTATACTAGAATGCAGAACACCTGCAGAGATAGATCATGCAAACTGGGGCTCATATTTAACGAAATACAAGATGGGTTGGTTTTGTTTTTTTTTTTAATACATAAATACATCATCTTAACTCCACTCACTAATATTGAGATGTTCAGTACTAAAATAAAAGGAGACATATAGAAGTCTAGTGGAAGAGTGGTTCTAGGAAAAGGGTAATGGATAGAGCAAAAAGCAGGGTCTATTGCAGCTTTAGGACTGGCATAGATGTTGTGTTGCTACCCTGCTGCTCTTTACATGTTACTTCTGTGCACATGTTGAATGTTTGCAGGCTGTTTAGGTGTTCAGGCTTGGGATTTTTGGAGGGTGGCAGGTTGGAGGCTCCAGGAGAAAGAGAGTTTCAGTAAAAGTGGTCTGGCCATTTTCAGTACTGAAATTAGAAAAGAACAGATTATTCTACTGAGTTGAAATAGTTTTACAAGCAATTGCTTTTAGCACTGTTAGCAGGCATCTTCCTGCTTTGGAGCAGGAACTTGAACTTTTCCAAGAGCAGAGAACTCCCCCTGGGTGTGGAGGTATACCTTTTTTTTCATTGAAAAATCACCTACAATTGTGGAGTTGCAACATTTAAACTGGTATAAATTTGCAAATGCTGAAGACTTTTCAGCTGTACCCTCCGAAAGCTATCCAGCCCAAGTGTGTTCCTGCTTCTCAGAGCTGGAATTGGCCTAGGATCATCTGGGCAGTTGTCCTCAATTCACCCAGCAAAAAGATAATTTCTTTTATTTTTTTTCTCCCAGCAAAGAGACGTTTAGCAGCAAGAATATGTACCAAAGGAGGCTGGAGGACAGAAGAGAAAGGCAAAAAGAGGGTCTGGAGAAAATGTGGTATAATGAGAGGCTTAACTCTTTCAACCTGTTTATCTTATCTAAGAATAAGTTCATGGGTGATGTGATTTCTCTGATTATTTTAACAAGAGGAAAATACTAGGTACTAAAGCAGTCTTTGTTTCTTGAGAGAAAGATTCAGTGGTGTACTGTAACAACATACAAGAAAACTGGATTCAAATGAAAGATTAGGCAGCAGTGTTGAGAAAGGAAGTGAAAACACTGGACAAATTCCTAAAAGAAGCAATAAATTTACTTAGAAGTGTACTGCTTTTGGTATCTTATCCATGTTTGGTGTCTCCAAAGAGTGTGCTTTGACCACTATAGTATCTTGGGCTTCCTGTATTTTTTTCAGGTGACCGTCTAGAGCTAGTTTTATACACTAAGTAAGAACTGGTGTCTTTTATTCTTGAGTGTTTTGAATGTACTAAGTGGAGAATTGGTAGGGACAGATGAAGATATGAGCTGAGAAAGAGGAAAGGATAAGGAGAAAAAGGAATGTATGAAGGAGATGAATGATGAAGGACAGGAACAATATGGGAAAGAGGTACCTGGATCTCAGCTGTGCAGTTGGATTATTAGATCATAAACCAGAGAGGTCCCAGGTAGACTGCTTGCCCTAAGATTTCCAGAAGCCATCACTATTCTTCTTGCTTCTTGTTTTAGAAACAGAAATATCCCACAAATTAACTTCTTTTTTTTTTTTTTTTATTGCCAGCAACTGATTAGCACCACATCTGTTGGCAGATACTACTGTGGCTGAGTAGATTTGTCATTAAAAGCAAAGGATATAGTTTCTCTCCAAAATGGCTTAATCACGGGTTATATGATGTACAAAAGAACAGAAACATTATCTGCACAAATGACAAATCAAATGTTACATTTTCAGTCCATTTGCTAAGTTTTTCTCTTTTCTTATCTAAAGCATTCTTTTTATAATGTAATGAAGCAATGAATACTTAAAAATAGCGAATCTTGACTTCAGTTTTACTGCTTCAAGCTTTCTATTAAAAGATAATCAGCAGGAGTTTCTTTAGTTTCTTCAAATTATGATTCCCTTTCTCAGAGTCTATTTCTGTGAAGATGTTTCCATAGAATCAGAATAGTTTAGTTTGGAAAATATTGTTAAGACCATCATGTACTATCATTAACCCAGCACTGCACATTCCACCTCTGAACCATGTCCCTAAGTGCCAAATCTACAAGGCTTTTAAATACCTCCAGGGATGGTGACTGCGCCACTGTCTTAGGCAGCCTTTTCCGATGCTTGACAATTATTTCAGTGACACGTTTTCCCTAATAGCCAATTCTAACTTCCTCTGGTGCAACTTGAGGCCATTTCCTCTTGTCCTGTCACTTGATATCTGGGAGAAGAGGCTGACTCCCACCTTGCTACAAACTCTTTTTAGGGAGTTTTAAAGAGGAATAAAGTCCCCCCCTTACCTCCTCTTCTTATTCTTTCTCATGTTTGAAAACCCTTTTAAAGAAACAGCCTGAGAGATTCAGGTTTTCAGGACTTCATTTGTGAACATCCTCATTTCTTTACAATTAAGCACATTGCATTTCATCCTATCGGTAATGATCTTCAGATCTGCCTTTCCTCTAGAATACCGTTTGCACTGACAGCAAATTGCAAATAATTTGTGAGAGAAAAGGTAGACAAGTCAGGTTGGAAACATCAAATTTAGGGATGATACCAGCAGAGGGCAATAAATAGACACTGTCCCTGGTAGCCAGCGCTCCAGCAGTCTGGAGACTGGGAACTCAAGACCTGGTGTCCACTGTTTCTGGACAACAATCTTAGATTCTTTCAACAAATTAGAAAAGTCGAAAGAGACTTTCCTTTACAAACCCCGTTTAGTTGTTCCACAGTCTTTTTATAAAAAGTGCTTCGTAAGTTCTCATATCCAGCCACAATAAAGACTAGTAAATAATAGTAAATAGTAATAGGTGAAATGAAAATTCATGAACCATGGCGTGCTTGAGTGAAGACATTCATACAGCTGGTATGTACATATGCAATAAGTGCTTCGTCTACAGCTCGAGAAAAGATATGTATTAGTTTGATTTACAGCACCTCCTTTGCCTTTGAATGACAGGAAATACAGTATTAGAAACTACATCACAAACAAAAATGTATGCTGAAAAACACTTTGCAATTGCCATTGATGGAGATACAGAGCTCTTCATGGCTTTCAGTATGTTTTCTTTAAAATATAACTTCTAAGCTGAAATGTCTCTTTGTGTACACAGCATATGCTGGTTTTACTCTTTTACTTCAATAGGATCCTGTCAAGGAACCATTAACCAGTATTTAACTTCCAGCTTGCACATTTTATTGGTTGTTGAGGAGACATTTGCTTAAATAGGAGAAAAATTGCATTTCTATCCTAATGAGGCACAAAACACTACTGGAGTTCCCTTGGAATCTTGTTAGATAATTAAGTGCCGTAGGCCTACTCAGCATCACCAAACTTTTCAGCACTTAAAATTATTTAAAGGCAGTTAAGACCAAATGTTTCACCCATCATCAAAGGGTATGCTCTATTTTGTCTGTCTTAAGGATATTTTAAGGCAGATTTGTTAATCTAAGAAGCCTTGCAAACGTTCTGGGCCATGCAACCCTTGTGGCTAATTCAACTTGCATAATGCGAATCAGACCCAAGGCTGGTATTTAAGGATGTGAAGTGATAGAAAAATAATTCTGCTATAAGTGTATCCCATGAAAATCATAGAATCGTAGAATACCAGGTTGGAAGGGACCTCAAGGATCATCTGGTCCAGCCTTTCCTGGTAAAAGCACAGTCCAGATGGCCCAGAGGAATCTTAAAAGTGTCCAATGTTGGGGAATCCATTACTTTCCTGGGGAGATAATTTCAGTGACTGTTTCCATTGTGAAAAATTTTCATCTTGTGTGCAATTGGAATCTCCCCAGGAGCTACTTGTAGCCGTTACACCTAGTCTTTTCTGTATTGTCATCCTAAAACTGATGTTTTCATGATGCATTTTATTTCAATAACCTGTATTCTGACTGTACCAATAGATCTGGCAGCTATGTCTGAACAGCTTTATTGAGTCTTCTTTTAGTAGTCATGTGAAATTCCACAGGGAGTCAGACTCTGGGAAATTAAAGGTGTATGTATGTTAGTTAGGAAAAAATAATCTGCAGTTCTCTTTGTTAGCACCAGCAGTGGGATTCATATCTTGCCAAAGTTATTACTAAGGACTGTAGCAGTTGGGTTGTATCCAGTTGAACCTTTAGTCTGTCTAATCCAGTGTTTTGGAGCTAGAAATAACCAACTAATTCTCTCTATGCTCTAAAACTACAGGGTATGATAGATTTGCCTGTAACAAATAGAGTTGCTTAGGGCGAAGTAGGAAAGTTATTTTCTCCGTAGCAACCAAGTTTGTGTACATCCCAACAGGTTACAGAAAATGAGAGAGTCAGGGAAAGGATGTCCTAGCAGCTTATTAGTATTCATCTCTCTCTTTCTGAGGATGAAGGAAGCATTAGCCTTCCCTCTCCAAAGGATCATGCACGGTACTTTATGCCCATACACATGCAGGGAATGAGCTCTCACCAAGGAAGAACCACTTCAGCTCTTCCTTTAAAGATAAAAAGAAGCCACATGATTTGCAAAATAACCCAAAAACCCAAAACCAAACAAAAAACCCAAACAAACAAATCAAAAAGAAAGAGAGACATTTGATAATTGGCTGAAATAATTTTCAAGTTCTAGTCAAATTGACAGAATCAGAGTATTGAAAAAATGAAAAGTAGAAACACTATGAACATTTTTGAACTCTTAAACACAATACTGATTTTTCATTTCAAAGCGGAGTTTTGCTTTAGGCTTCACCTAAATGTAATTTTAAAATGGCTAAAATGATTACCATGTCAGTTAAATTTTTTTTCATTCTTCTTGGACCTCAGATTTTTTGCCTATAGGCAGGTAATGCATATTTTGGCAGCTTCTTTATTTGTCCTTGCAAAGATTTCTTATGTTTTGGCATTTGGCAGCTCTCTTCATTCTTTGTCCCAGAGAGAAACAGAGCTTTGTTTTACTGAATAGGTGATGGGAGAAGTAGAAAAGCAGGAGAGTCTGGGAAGAAACTACAGGTCTTTCACTGAGTGCAGAATGAAGGACTTTCAAAATTCAGGATGTGTAGGAATTGCCTTTTCATCTAGCAGCAAAAGTCTAGAGAAGTCAGCAGTAGGATAGCTCTGCCTGTGTGAGACTGATTCAGTCTGGAGCAAACCAACATAGAAGGAACACAAGGCCGTATTGGGAAGGTCTCATCATCTCGGGAGTTTCGTGACCCTCTCCTGAAGATAAATATGAAGAAGTATAAAGGAACCTGTAATAGCTGTACTAATCTCAAAAGAATGCCACAGATACCAGCACATTTTTCAAGAAAAGCATTGTGATAAATATTCAAGTTTTATAATTTCTCACTGTAGCAGTGGCTATTAGAATATAGTACTATTAAATGTTTAGAGTACAATAATATTCTAACTTGAAAATGTAAGCATGTTCCTCTGCCATGCTCTAGCCACCATCAGCCAGCCTAATACTCTTTTTCCAAGGCTGCAGAGTGCTGTGGAGTCATTTTAACATGCTGATGTGGTTCTTCTCAGGGGTGCCCTGTTACAGCCAAGAGCTGTAGCAGCAGCACAACCAAGGAGATGCACAGCCTGGGGCAGCCCTGCAGCTGAGTAGTGGTGGCTGCAGCCAAGACAGTCTGGAATTGCCTTTCATAGCAAGCACATACATGTGTTTTTTAAACCTGGATTAAGGGCTTGGCTCTTGATCAAGATCAAGTCTGGTCTGTTTATACTGTCAGTCTTTTCATACCGTGAGCCTACTCCATGGAAAGTAATCACCTTGCTGAGAATAAGGTTGGTACATTCAGCTCATTAGTGGTCCCAAAGCTCTTTCTCTCCTAGGCTTTCCAAGCGATTGCTATGCTAACAAATGTTCACATCAGCTATCCATTTATGCTGCATGTTCATAGTTAACTTCGAGTGTAAAAATGTCAGTGACAAATTAGTGAGAACTTGGCATCCCACACTTCTGAAATGCTCAAGAAAGGCTGCTTTTTGCTCCTAGGTATCAACCAGCCTTTAACGATCTCGCGGTGGGGTGTTACTGTATGCCTTTATAGCTCCTCTTTTTTCCAGGCATGTCATTTATCTTTTTATTTCAATATGAACGTTTTTAACTTCCCCTTCCAATCCTTGCAGCTCATTTTATCCTACAGGTCTGAGAGTTATTAAAGTTTTGTTCTCGTGTAGGTTCTTAGAAATTTTGTTCACAACCTTAACCCTCTGTTGTAGAAGAGATATGAACTGACATCTATTTTTCATGAGGAAAGCACATTTTCCACTTCTCTGATTTTCCTTTTTTTCATCTTTAATAACTGCTCTATTTTTCCATCCCCCTATGGACCCAGGGGCAGCAAGACTGGGTGTGGAGTTGTACACACACCCCTGCTCAGGCCAGAGAGGGAGCAATGGCTTCGTCTCGTAGTTGGTGGTTTGTCTCTCCTGGGGCCATGTTGGTGTTTTTGACTCTGTGGTTACACTGAATAAGTGCACCTGGTTAAAAAGGATACACAGGAAACAGTCACAGCTTCTCAGTTCCTGATGCTGTGATAATTCCTGTGTTCTTATACATGTATGACATGTGTTGTTATAAAAACAGAAACCTTTGAATTTCACCACTTCACCAACCAATTTTGATTATACCACAATAGTGACCTACATTTTCCATTATTTAGCACTGCACAATCATTTCTGTCACCTGCAAACTCCATCAGCAATTTATCATTGATGGGTATTTTGATTTCTTTTTTCTGCTATGTGACTCATCAGCCTTTATGAAAGATATGGTTACAGAGCACTGTATTTTAAGCACCGTATTTCAAATGTTTTCGCCTTAAATATTTAAAATCAAGGCAGGAAGAATTTGCCATGCTTCCAGACAAAAGAGAAAGCTTACAAGCCCTGAATGGTTCTGAGTCAGTGAGATGGTGGAAGGGCAGGAGGAGGAGAAAGGGGAGAGAGAAAGGAAGGGAAAGAATTCCAACAAGTGGCAAAAATCCCTTTTATCCTTAAACAGATTTGGTGCCCAGTTCTGTTGTTACCTACACCATTTTCCACACTAAAGCAGTGGGGCCTTCACTGAATAGCTGTTTTGTGGAAAATAAGAGGACAACCAGGCTTTCACAAGAAAGGAGGAAAGTCACCTAACTATGTTCTGGTGGCTCTCTGAGGTGCTGAGAAACAGTCACCCTTAGAAAGCATCTCAACCTGAAGGAAGCCAGGTGAATGATTATAAAGGATGCTAACATGGAAGAGGTGTCAAAATACCTGAGGGACCAAAGTTATGTGAGTTGCATCCTACTTGTGATGTTCAACATACTTCTATACATTGATTTGTGACAGAGTGCCTCACCTTGCAGGTGATAAGGGAGCTTTGGTTATATTAAGCATGCCACTAGACAAAATGCTTTTACATAAAACAGGAATGGGTCCTGATTAGTCCAAAGCAAATAGATTGAACTTCTTGCTTTATTTCTTATGTGTGCTGTGAGCTGCTGCCATGCAAGGCGCAGGGCCGGGGCTGGGTGTGGGACTGCAGCGGGGTGTGTGACGAGCGCACGGGCCAGGTGTGGCCAGGAGAGGGCCACCCAGCCCTGGCAGTGCCACTGCGCTCTGCTCTCCTGCCAAACAAGCTCTGTTAAAGCTTAGTTGCAAAGGTATCAGAGTTCGTAGGAGGCTGACCACAGGGAAACAATTGCACATTGTCATGTAAGAGATAGAAGAGAGACGTTCCTTAACATCTGCTGCAGATGTTAATTTTAGGAGACAGATTAGAAAAAAAAATTTAAAAGGACATGGAAAGTGCTATAAAAAGTACAGGGAATCCTTGCCTTTAATCCTGGCAACCTCTCTCTGATAAATGTCCCACAAGCCATAGGTTCCCTCATCTCAACTCCAGATGTCCCACAGACCAAGTGGAACCACTCCATACCTCCTGCCCCATTAGGAGCAGGTAGCCCAGCCATAGGTAGTTCCTCTGCTAACCTGTTTTTCTCCATTAGGACTAGGACAAGTTAGCAAAGGAGCTACATATTCCAGTCTATTCCAAATGCTGAACTTGTCCTAAGGAGGAGAAAAATCCTTTAAAAGGACTGATGAGGAGCTAAATCACTACCTGCTTCAAGGCTGATTATGTAGGGCACTTAGGGGTGGTTCATGTCTCACACAAGTGTTGCCAAGGTTTTTCCACTCATAGTAGAAAGTGGATGTGCTGGCCCCATCCCTACCTGTGCCTGGTAAAAGCACAGGCAGCCTGCAGTGCTGCAGCCCCTCTTAAGGAGTGTGGGCAGCCCACATGGACACACGCACCTCTAATCTAATTTAATTTTAAGCACCTGCAGGATGAGTATGGATCTAGTGTTTCCTTCTGAGCTGGTTGGAGTTGGTAGGGTATGTGTAGCACATTTTAAGCACTCTAACAAGTGGAGTGTCTCGGGCATTCATGCTTCTCTTTATGCTCATAGGTACACATAATGCTCTCAGTGCCTTCTCATATTACTGAGTTTGGGAGCTGCTATTATTTTCATCCAACAATCACATTAATAAACATATTTGGTCTCTTTTCCATGCTGCTCCCAAACCAGTCATGCCAGGTCAGTGCTGAGGCAGAGCAGAACTGAGCTACTGAGGGTCCATAAATATGGGGCTCAAACAGGGTTTTCTTTGGGCAAGCCCATCATAAAGAGGTCCATGGTGAAAAATCCCTGCTGTCAAGCCTTGCCTGTGGCATAGTTAATCATGGTGGGCTTATGCAAGTCTGGTTGGGGTCTCATATGCAGCAAAAGCTACTCAGAGAGCCTGCCCATCCATGGGCCAAACTCTACATCTTGAACCCTGGCACCTCAGTATCTGTATGAGAGTACTGGAGTGGTTGAGAAGATGCTGTCAGTTCTGTAGCTGGTACCACTGTTTCCATTTCAGTGTGTTACTGTACAAAGTCATTCTTATTCTGAGGAGAAACTGGCATTGAGATGTAGACATCTCCTTCAGTCCAAGCAGCACTGAGATGAATCTTATAAGCAGGAAGCAATACTTTGAGGGACTGCCATTTTCTCCCACAGGAAGAAAGCTCCACTTGCTTCCTTCTCAACATGATGAGCACTGACTTATGACTCAGATGTAAACAATAATCCTTCTAACATTTTATCCCTGAATTTGCTTTATCTTCTTTGAGGTTCCCATGTACTAATCCTGTTGTTTAGTGAAGTTTCTGACTTCTGAAGTTTGCAGCTTGTGTGAGATTTGCTTCCTTAGCAGTCAAATGAAGTCTGAAATAACCATATTTACTGCTAAAATCCAAAATGATGTTATCAAACCAGAGGATTTTCTCCTTATTTCCACCCAGTGGGGAAGAAACAAGATAAATGATTGCCATGATGACATCATCTTGAGAAATATTTCCAAAAAGTGATTCTTTGACACATTCTTTATCCTCAGCCTGCTTAATTGACATGCTTATTAATTAGCTAAAGATATATATGTCACCTGGCAATGAATTTAGTGTCCTGTGTTGTTTTGGTTTAATTTCATTTGCATTTATCTCATGATAGCATATCACACACATATGTCAAATATTTTTAAATGAAAATTTCTCATTAAATGTCTTACCCGTTTTAAGAATTAAGCAACTTTTCCACTTAGTCAAAAAACCACATGCCAACTCTAAAAAATTAACATCACAAGGCTTATTGCCCTACCTCCTAATTAGAAAAAAACTAAACACTATCCACATCAAGTGTAAATGTCTCTTCCCACTGCATACCCCAACAATTTTTTTTTAAATTTAATTCATTAGGCTTTTCAGTGCCAATATTCCTCTCATACTAATAAGATAAGATGGTCCATAGTATGGATACTACATACACAGGCAAGAACTTCAACCATAGGTAACTACTGCATTATAGTGGAGAATGCAGCAGTTTACCTTCCCAGGGGCATGGTCTTCTCTTACTGCATTATTCTTGGACTCAATTTTTCTCATCCATGCTCTCAGTCCTTTCAAAGTCCTAGTTACAGTTTCCGAGACTATTGATCACTGCTCTGGGTATAGTTGCATTACTGGTCTCATTATCATTCAGGAGTTGTTCATGACTTTACCAGGGCAGATCCCACAGCCCAGTACAAGGAGTGTGAGTTACAGGCACTGTTCTGGAGCTACAAGCTAAACTTTCAGAGGATATTACCAGGCACTGGATTAACCTTTTCAGAGCATCTTGCAAAACCATTCTCTTTACTAAGACTTAAGTGTTACTATAGGTTAACACAGTGGAAAGGAAAAGGGAGAACAGCAATGTGTCAAGTAATGCCTGCTTCTCCAGAAAAGTTTGAAAAGATCCTAATGTCCACCAGGAAACACTGTAGACCTAATTTGCCCATGAAATGTTTTGATACTCTTTCAACAAGGGCTATAGAGACATATAGACACAACCTCTCACACTGTAATCAGACTGGAACCGTGGTCAGTGGTTTTATCAAAGGTGGGCTGCATCAGCTGTCTCCAACAAGAACCCAGGCAGTTCATAAAAGACAAAGAAGAGGGTATTAAAATGCTCCCTCCCTCCTGGCACAGTTTTCTCCACATCCATAGCCTCAGCTTTCACCAGACCTGTGATCTAGGGATTTGCGTGTACTGTATGTATCAGTATCTTATCACTCAGTCGTCATTCAGATAGTCCAGAAAGGAGCTAAGAACTCTCAAAGTTTCATCTTTTGGCTAAGTCAAAAGAAATTAGTGATCTAAAGGTGCCTGTATCAGGAATAGTGTGGCCAGCAGGACATGGGAAGTCATTCTTCCCCTATACTCGTCACTGGTGAGGCCGCACTTTGAGTGCTGTGTCCAGTTCTGGGCCCCTCAGTTCAGGAAGGACATTGAGACGCTTGAGCGTGTCCAGAGAAGGGCGACAAGGCTGATGAGGGGCTTGGAACACAAGCCCTATGAGGAACGGCTGAGGGAGCTGGGGTTGTTTAGCCTGGAGAAAAGGAGACTCAGAGGTGACCTTATCACTCTCTACAACTTCCTGAAAGGTGGTTGTAGTCAGGTGGGGGTTGGTCTCTTTCTCCAGGCAGCAATTGACAGAACAAGAGGACACAGTCTTAAGCTGTGCCAAGGAAAATATAGGTTGGATATTAGGAAAAAGTTTTTTATGGAAAGAATGATAAAGTACTGGAATAGTCTGCCTGGGGAGGTGGTGGAGTCACCATCCCTGGATGTGTTTAAAAGGAGACTGGATGTGGCTCTCAGTGCCATGGTTTAGTTGAGGTGTTAGGGCATGGGTTGGACTTGATGACCTTGAAGGTCTCTTCCAACCTGGTGATTCTGTGATTCTGTGATACTTTACTTTAAAATTACATATGCACTTACGTACTTCCAATAAGCACCATCTCCAGTCAGGAAAGCCACCAGAATGAGAATGTCATAACTGAAACTAGACAAAAAAGCTAATAGAAGGTATTTTCAGAGCTCTTCAATTTTTTCTTTTATATGTCAAAGAACAAAATTTTCTGAGACTAAAGAATATATGCAGACAGATAATCTAGCCTGCCAATATGATTTTGGAGATTGGAATATAATAAGAGTGAGCCAGAAAGTTATTATTTTGACTATGAAGAAGAGGAGGTAGGAAATGTGTAGTATAGAAACACTTTCTGTTGTGTTTTACAGCAGTGGCCAGATAAAGTGTAGCTGGGCTTTAGCCCTTCTAATTTTCTCCCTGCATAACTTCACAACATCCTTGTAGTCCTCCTGAGTTGTCTGCCGCTTTTTCCAGAGGTGATAAACTCTCTTTTTCTCCTGCCAAGGCTCTCTGTTCAGCCAGGCCAGTATTCTTCCTCACCAGCTCATCATTCGGCACACGGGATGGCCTACTCCTACAGCTTTAAGATTTCCTTCTTAAAGCAGGTCCATCCTTCCTCGCCTGCTTTGCCCTTCAGGACTTCTTCCCAAGGGATTCTGTCAACCAGCCTCCTAAACAGGCCAAAGTTTTCCCTCTGGAATTACAAGGTGGCAGCTCTGCTGACCCCCCTCTTTACTTCTCTGAGAGTTGAAACCTCTATTGTTTTGTAGTTGCTATGCCCAAGACAGCCTCCAACCACCACATCTCCCACCAGTCCTCTGTTCACAAACAGGAGCCTCCAGGACTGTTTTCTGTCTGCTGTGTTGTACTTCCAGCAGACTTCTGGTAAGCTGAAGTCCCCAAAGGTGTCAAGTCCCCAAGAAGTTCAGGAATGACATGCATTGCCACAAGTCTATCTTTCATGCCATTTAGTAGCACCAAATTAAATATGGTGCAAGGCAGACTGACACTGGTATCCATCTGTCCTACTGGTTCAACAACAGGACTTTTTTCTAATTTTGGAGAAGTGAAGAGAGAGAGAAACCTACCTCTTTCCAGTCACAATCAACTGTGTGTTGGTGTCAGGTTTTATCCTGACTGCTGAAAAGGCTGAAGTGATCATTTAAATTCATGCTTGCCACCGTCTTAGCTCATCCCTGCATGGACAAGTGCCCTGGCTCACAGAGCTCCTGAACACTTGGCACACATGGCTTTAGTTTCAGGACTATGAATGTAGTGAGTGTTTTCTGAGTCCTATTGCAGCTTTTTTTAAGACTCTACTAATTCTTTCATATGTTTTGATTTCTTTTCATTATAAATCCCCATTTACACCTCTGGAGTTGACTACACCCCTGGACAAGAGATATCCTCCTTCATAGATGGAACAGGCTGCCTCCATGGCTCTTGGGTCATGTACAGCACACGTCCAAAGTTTTCAACACTCTTAGACCATGCTGCCAAAACCACCAGATTAAAGATTCCCCATCTGCAGTTCACATGTAAAATGGAGGGAAAATGCATACTTTCCGTAGGTTTGTGACATAATTATTTGCAATACAGAAACACCTGAAGTCTCCTCTGGAGATTAGATTCTGCTGCATTTGTTAGGAGGTGTAAGCACAGCATGAACTGCATCCTCTGAAGTGACAGCAGACGAAAGCACCAACAAAAGTGATGTTTTGTTTCCCTTCAGTGAGTGGGCTGGCAGAGGGCAGCCTGAGATGCCTTTACAGAAGCTATTTTAAAATTATCAGAGCATCATCCTGAGACCCTGGGACAGAGCTGTGGATTGAATTCAGATTTCTCAAGACACAGTCAATAACTTTCATCCAAAGCAATTTCCTTCCGTCTTGCTGACAGGTGAATTGGAAAAGTGACAGATGACAGACAAGCTGGCAGGGTGACAGGAAGCTTTCGGATGCAGTCTGCAAAAAGGGCAAGAACATCCATTTTTCTCCCACTCCAAATGCTCATTCTTACCTTTCCATCAGCTTCTGTTTATAGCCTGCTTTGCCAGAAAAGGCGGTTTCATTTCTTTCATGGAAGTCCTTTAAGAGTCAGTCATCTAGGGCAATTGAGCATAGGCATTAAGATAATTACAGTGAAAAGTTATTAAATCCTGGCCAACTCTTGTGCTGTGCCTGCTCAATTTTTCTGAATACAAATTTCTTGCAAAATTAATCTCCAGACCACACTGTAAATACTCACCTGTGGTGAGACATCCCAGAACTTTGATGCAGATCCACATGAATCTTTTCCCTAAAGTAAAGAACTCCAGAGGGAGGGGAGGAAATCAAATAGGAAAACTAAATTTATGAAAACAAAACCCTTAAACAAACAAAAATGCAGAACTTAGAAAACCAGAAATTAAAAGGGCTTGTCAACAAATTGTGCCTTTCAGCTCCATTCTTGAAGAGGGGGACTGATCACACATTTGTGTTGTTAGTCCAGCATCTTTCAGTACTAAAAGTCACACAGTGTCATTTGAGTCCTCACCAAGAGTCTTCTTACTGTTCCATATGAGACCTGTCTGTCTGCTTTCTCTTCCTCTCAGCAGTCTCTGCTCTTGTCTAACTTGCATTAATGCAATACAAGCCAGGTATGAACTGCAGGTGAAAACTAGTCATGGGCCTGAACTAAACCACACACAGGAGCAGTGTGGAGGAGGAAAGAGTATGGTGGAGGAAAGCAGCTGATTGTAGCCTGGCATCTCAATAAGGGGAAGGAAAAGAGAAACACCAGAAAAGTGGGGAAAGATCAAAAAAACACTGGGCTTGCTGTGAAACAGCATGGACAGCACTGTACAGTAAAAGTGCCCCGAGAGTCGTCTGTGCTGAGTCTTGGCTGAAAGCAATTTGTAGCTGTGCGCAAATAAATAGCCACCTTCTCTCAGTGGCAAGGGCTGCCCTTGTGTGCAAGAGAACAGTGCACACACTGCTTCTGGAGCACGTGACCCTACCATCCACAGCTTTGCCGACGAGAAATAACCTAGAAGACCCCAAAGCTCTGTTAACCAACCAGGTCGAAAAGGAATAGTAATATGAATAAGGTAACAATTAGGTTTTGGCAGTAGTTAATGTATTCACTCCGAGTTTGGATAATAGTTCTGATTAATACAAATTAATCAAATTTTAAAGAGGTTGTCAGCTGTCCTCCCCCTAAAAAGTATAATGATTAATGATAGCAAAATTATAACGAGAAGGCACTAATAGCTTGCATTTAGCTTTTTGAATTGTAAGGAACATTACAAACAATCACTAATCAATTTAAATCCTCTGGTTGTCCTATGGTGTGGATGCTGGAAGTGTAAGACAGCTATATTAGCCAGAGAAATAGTGAAATTCATCATGCACCCCACTGAAATAAGTGTCCACTTCGGTGTTAGAAAGGAAAAGTATTAGACTCTTAACGCTGGCATTAGAGAGCAGATATTTTAGCTGCCATGGACCCAGAGGAAACCGTACAATTTATTTCAAAGCTGATACACTCTTAGTAATGTTTCCTACTGTTTGCCACAAAGACGACTTCCATTAACTTGTGTACCTTTATAGCATACTCTGATGTGCAGAACTGGTCTCTCATCAAATACGATAACACAATTATTAACAGCGGTGGCTGTCACACTTCCAGTGCCCTCAGTCAGTTGTGAAGCCACCTCTAAAATGAAATATTAGTCCCTGTATGCAGGGATATGAGATCTAAACTCAGTCTTCACTTTCTAAAAGTACCCATTTTCTGCAAAACAAGCCAAAGCTTCCTCACAGTGAGGGAGAAGAGGTAGTGGCTTAGCTTAAGGGAAAGCTCTATTTTAAGATTTGAAAGTAATTGCTAGATTTGAATAGTGTGGATGCATCTCCTGTTCCTCTTCAGCTCTGTAAATCAGCATTACTGTTTGCTTTTCATGGAGAGGTATTAGCACTGTTGGACTGCTTGGCAGCTCTTGCTCCACTTCTGTTTATCTTTTGTAAAGGTTGTGTTCCTGCTTGCAATAGAATTGGCAACAGACGTTGCTAGCAAAAAGGCATTTTTTGCACAGAACTGTGAAGGCCTTTAGGAAGGAACATAACCCTAAAATAACCACTGCAAACATTTCACAGGGTTTGGCTACTTAACATTACTGTTGCCTAAAAAGCAGTGCTTTTGGATTCTCTTCTAAATGTTTTTTGTACCACACTTATCACAGTAACAGAAGACAAAGTAACTGCAAATACTTCTTCAAATACCAGATGAAGTAAACTTGAAAAGTGGAGCACTGGCAACACATTGCAGAAGCACTTGAACTGCTTCTGCAGGGAGCTAGCTGGTACCAGAGGCAGTACAGCTGTGCTGCACTGCTGGGCTGAGCTAGAGGAACCTGCCTAGCGATTTCCAGATGTGTTGCTTCAGTGTCCAAGCAGGTACCCTGAACAGAGCCATGCAACACCTGGGGAACTTCCTGGATGTGGTGAGATTGGAGATCCCTGCACAGCACTTGTTATGTGAAGAGTTTTTGTGGTACATTAAGCCAGTGGTACCATGAAGCCACTGGTTTTTGGCACAAATCCTCTAAGACATGTTGCTGCATGGCATTATTATTTGGCATTTATTAGATTAGACAAGCTTCATGTCCAGATGACTGAAAGTCCTTGAGTGAAGAGCATCACTTCAGTTTTGCCCATTTGTGTAGAACGGCTTGTTACGATCCGGTTTTAAACCTAGAAGAGCAAAGAAAATTAAGTCTCTGTTCATAAACCGGAAAGAACTTAGAAGGTTCAAAATATTCCGAAAAACGAGATTAAAACCAAACGAAGGTAGATGTTGGTGCCAAAAAATTGATGTATTTTATTTAATAGTAAAAGAGGCAAAGAGAAGGAAAGAGAAGAAAGAAAGAAAGAAAGAAAGAAAGAAAGAAAGAAAGAAAGAAAGAAAGAAAGAAAGAAAGAAA